>PNEQ01098093.1:81520-252831 GCA_003012365.1 Medauroidea extradentata
TGTCCTCCATATTGTTGAAATAGAATGGTATGAAAATGTTATTGATAGTATTTGAGGTAGTCGTAAGAGTTCACTTCTCAAAACTCGTTGGTAATCATCTTGGCGGAAATTTACAGAACAAACTCTGGAATTATCTTGATTAAATGTGTCTCTTCGCTTACAGCGCGATGCATACAGTCGCCTCAAATCCTATTTTTTTCTAATATGTTGGATAAAACGTATGTAGTCTTTGACCCCCAATTAGTACATTATGCCATAGCACAGTTAACTTATAGTTAAACGTTTTGCTGATTTTTAATACATCTAGTCTCGTAATGAGTATGGACGCAAGACTGCGATCCGCAAGTTCATTGCATTCAGCATTACAGCCATCTCAACACTACATGGCTGGAACCTTCCCTGTTACATCAGCAGCAGGGCGCAACACGAGACGGGAATATACAAAGAGTGTTTATAACATTTTCCCTATAATTTTTGTAATGATAGGGGATAATGTTGATAACAATATTAATATTATTGTCAAACAGGGACATTTGAATAGGACATAACATAGTAATGAACACATTTTTTTTTATTATTTCTATTCTGCTATTTTATATTTTTAACTGTGCTTGAAACATGTCTTTCATAATATGAGTAGCAAATTTGTTGGAACATTGTTAGAAATATTGTAACGTAGTGTACGATTTGTTGGTATCTGTGCTATCAACATTTTGCCATTAACATTATTGCGTATTTTTGTATTTAGAAAAGTAAAATAAAAAAAAACAGACAATTTTGAAAAAAAAAAGTCACTGGTGAATACATTTAAATCACTGTAATTGTTTGGTCGGAACTGTATTTTTTATGTAAGTATTTGGGCCAATGGCTTCTTTGAGGGGGGTATTTGAATTGAAATATCTAATACATAATATATGATTAAAAGTAACATAATAAATGCTTTGCAGATGAACCGAGAGAGAAGTATGTTGTGGACGGTTCGCCTATATATTTCGCGTACCGGTGAAATATTCTCCAACTTCTACCTGGCACAAAACGAAAACCCATTCACGTAATTCTTTAAAAAAAGGTATCAAAATGTAATATAGAGTTTTCTCTTTAATTCGTTCGCTGATACCCCCCATCTATCTCGATAAACAAGAAAGTTCCATGCTTACTATACTTTGCCCTGCATTTTCTTCTCCTCGGTAGCGAACATGACACTGTTGAATATTATTTTAAATATTAACTAATGGACATACAGAAATTTAACATACAGTATCATTGGCAGGATAGTTCATAGATATACTGTAAAAATTTCGAAGTCAATAGACTGAACAGTTATCTATTTCTGATGTGTTTAGTGTAACAAAATTTTAGGCGCGCGAGCTTGTACGCAACATACTGTAGCGCGTCTCCTCCATGTGACGTCAGCAGCAGGGAGTGGAGTGAGTTAAGGAAAGCGCGGGAGACGGGAATACACCCCGCAATCTCCAAGGCTAAGAAGTGAAGCCCAATTGAATGTGGTATTTTGACCCTAGATAAAATGGCGGACTCATGTCCGGTCGATTATGCTAATTTAAACATTATTACAGTATAATATATTACAATAATTATTGGAATTTTTTCCTGTGTTTAGCGGGAATATAGTGGAGCTGCGAAAGTAACGAATTTTATGAGAACATATGACGGATTTTCTACATTATGTTGGCCGCACTGCTTTTCGCCATGTTTTCTCAGGTCAAAACAGCCGTTCAATTGGGCTTCACTTTGGAAGCGTTTCCGCCCCTCTATGATAACTATATAGCTCGTTGTTGACCCATTGTTAAAACAACACCAGAGTATCAGTGGCGCCATTCAGTAATAAGAGGGTCAATTTTAAACCCCAAGTGTCCAGACGTATTCCTCTATGAGCGTTGTCTGAAGTGTACTTTCTTTTATTACATTGATACGATGGGTGCTTGTGGATTAGTTTCGTATAAGATGTTTACGAACACTATACAATGCACTTGAAGCGCATGGTACGTGTCACCCTCAAATATAAACGGGAACCGACATCGTAAAATCGCTATGAACGTTATAAACAAAGTAGTTTCACTTCGTAGCATTATTTTTTCAAGGCAAAGGCAGTATAGTTTTTTTATCGTTCGTAAGTCAAATGGAAATTTAGTAGATTGAGAAATAAGCTAAAACCATTCAGTATTTTGGCTTGAAAAAAGACTAGGCAGTAAAACAAAATCATAAACAAAAACTTTCTTTTAATATTCCACGTTTTTAAAACGGACTATAAATAAGGACAATTGTTTTTTCTCTTATAAAACTATTTCTAAGATGTAAAACAAAAAACGTTGAGCGCGATGCATGAATAGTTCGCCTACGTCACTAAATATTTAGTTGCATTTCAAATGATATGAACAGTTGTGTGAGTTAAGGCCCTGGCACAATTGGCGTTGGTGTTGGTGGTTGGTGTTGGTAGTTGGTATTGGTGGTTGGTGTCGGTGGTTGGTGTGCGACACATCCCAAGGCACAATAGACTGTTGGCAAGAGTGAGTTTACTGTTTAGTGATCAAGCCACCAGGTGGCAGTAAATCTGTAAAATGGTATATTGTTTATGTTTGGGAATGTTTACATCTGCGAATGTTCACATGTGATTGAAACAAAAAATCGTCGAACTTACCAGTTGTTCCTACAATGTCGGCAATTTATTTCCATGTTTTTGCTTTTAGGGATTTATTTTGTATATCGTGTGTTTTATGTTAAAGACGGGTGGTCTCTGACATACCGCACAAATTAATAATCCTATGTCAATACCAGTCTTTTCAGCCATCGTTTTGTATTGTTTTTTTTTCTAAACATGTGTTGTTATGCTTTGTGGTGGTATCTACAACACACTTCCTGATTGGTCAGTAGCAGTACACAGCAACACACACTCGGATTCGCTAGTTTGTGGCAACACACTCTCTGATTGGCCGGTTGGTGGTAAAAAGTTCAATATTTTGAACTCGCACCAACACCAACCACCAACACCAACCGCCAACACCAACCAACAACTGCGAGTTAAATGATTTTGGGACCAACCACCAACATCAACCATAAACCACCTACCGTCTACCGCCTGTTGTGCCATGTCACATATGCTTTCCTGTACTTCAAGTGTCACCAACACCAACCACCAACTCCAACCACCTACACCAACGCCAATTGTGCCAGGGCCTTTATCTCAACGACCGATAATTTCAACATTCCTTATTACACATTATCTGTTGCATGTTTCACACGTTTCCGTTTTAATCCTACAAATATTTTCATTGGGGGAAAATAATTTTTACCTTTAGGTACATATTAAAAACGCGGTATATTAAAATGTTTTCTTGTATTTGATATTTTGCAATCGCTGTTAAACAAGTAAAACTTGTACCAAACAGACAAACAAGTAAGAATGTAAGTTGATATTGCTTTTCGACCCAGTTCTGATCTAAGTGTTAAGTTTTACGTCTCTACCTTATCGGAAAATCAGTTAAACTTGATATGATAATTTAAAAAAAAAGTGTTTCACTTTTTCCTTATTATAGTATTGTATTGTTATTCATTTTGAGTTCTGTTTTCTAAATGTTTCAAGTTTCTAGCTCCTCGGGGCGTTAGTTTGAAATCGATTGCAAAATTTGCACCGAACAGACAGACAAAAAAACGAGTTAACAAAAATGTGGTTAAAGTAGCAAAGCAATTTTACAATATCGACTCCCGTTTCGGCTTTAAAGAATAATAAAGAAAGCGAACTCGGATCGATGGCCTTAATTTTCGCTGAAGATTGTGACAAAGGTCATTCTTCTCCGTGAACATTTATAGGTCTAAATTAGTGTATCGCAAGCTTTTGACGAATATATTTCATAGGGTACATGACGCACGTCATGTGTCGTGGCGAGTAATGGAGTTACTGAGACCACTTAGGACATCGGAAGCGATACGACGTGGCATAATACAACCCCTCCCCCTCTCCCCACAACCACGTGCAATGCTAAACACATTACACAGCGCCTTGTTTATCTGCCTGCCATCTAATTACAGCGATACACCACACCGCGCGCGAGCCACCCACTGATTGCATTTCCACGGGCTTGGAATTACGCGGTCGCATGCCACGACCAGAAAGAAATATGGACGTGCCGCCGGATTTCAGCCCCCGCAAAGCTGTAATTATTGCGGGCTCGCTCCGCAGCCGGCCATCGGCCCGGCCGTTAAAGACGCTGTTATCGCTTACCTGCGAGTTACTCTCTGAAACGCTTGCAAATGAGTTGATGGCGTCTGGTATTGTTCGCACTAAAAGCTTTGCCAGGTGAAAATGCTGGACTATTTGAACTTAATGGACTTTCTTCGTATCTTTCCATCTTTCTGCTTTCGGCGTGTTTTAGTTTCGCACATGCCCTAATCTCAGTCTATACCATAATAATGAAAGAGTAATATTTGAAATTCTTCCTAACTTTACTTGATGCATCAAGCCATAATGTGTACATGTATCGGCGGTTCCCAAAAATGTGCATTTATTTTCGTAATGGTTTATTATTTACTTCTAAAAGCTAACAGCGTGGTATTGAATTTCTGACACTGCCTGCAAGAACCGTTTTAAGCCCTACATTCCATTCCACTGTGTCCTGGGATGTCCTTGTTTGACATGGCAGAATCAGGTGTTTTCAGTTTGTGTCAAAGCGGTGCGTGTTTGAATAATTAGTAGTGAGTGTAATTCCCATCAAGTGGGATGTTGTGTGTGTTGGTTTCCTGTCGATTGCGTTGAAGTTGGTTTTCTGAGGACACTCGTCTGAAAAATCTTACGTTTGTTAGTAAGAAAGTGTTTCTTTGTTACTGTATTTTCCGTCGCATTACGTCTTTTTAATAGCATTCTAAACGTTTTCACTTAACAATATATCAGTCAAAATTTACATGCTATGAAGACCAAAAAACAAATAAAATCAAATGACTTACTGCAATGGAACAAACCACAATTGAAATACATGCCATGGCCAAATTAAGAAATATATTAAAATACATAGTTTTTCTTTGTATTTTTATCAGTTTCTCAAATTGCAACACTTTATTTAAATCCCGAATTTTTTAAATTGCAAAATCATTTTAGCATATTCCATGCATTGCATACCGTAAAATGAAGAACCTGAAACTCTTCAAAAACTTTCTCCTGCATGTGGCAGCCCTGAGTAAAAAAAAGTTAACTTGAAAAAAAAAATTTCAAACAATGAACGTCTGCATGAAAATACATTAAATTCTACTTCCTCCAGTCACGTGGAAAATGAAAGTTATTGAAAAAGTGTTCCAAGTTACCCCGGCTTACAGTAGCATATTATACGTACTTTCATTGTGAGTAATTAAATGTCAGTTTGTACATCATCAAAACGTGAAAATTGTGATTTCGACAAGCCGCTATGCAAAAATTATCAAAGCTAGAAAATATGATACTACGCAAGAAAAATGGTCAGGAAAGTGATGTCTACAAAACAAAATTCGAGCTTGGTGATATTTGAATGATTTCTTCAATTGACTAGTATTATCAACTGAACCGTTTATTTTTGGACATACGACATTGCGAGCGAATTAGGTCGAGTTTAAGTAAAACCTATAAAAAACATACAATTTCGGAAAAGCCGTATAACTTGATTCTTTCTGGAAGCCCTGCTTCTAGCCTGGGTCTGTTTTCACACCAACTATGTATCCTTCCGCCAAGCAACAACAATAACATTGCCAGGCTGACGGCTGCACTGCAAGCCGACCTACATTGTCCATCCGCCGCCACTAACTATGTCACCTCTAAAATTTTGTAATATATGCTAAGTGTAAATATACATTTTATTTCATTTCCTGAAAATGAACACATTAGGTACATATTCCATTAAACAATTTTAAGAGCCGCTGTTCACAATATACAGAAGAAATATTTCTGTGACATCAATGCCAACCCTACCATCCTCCAACTATCGTATAACATACGTGTTTAACTCACTTTTAATATAATTATTACGAATAATTTTCATACTCGCGTAAGCGTAACAATAACAAATTTATTTATTTATTTATTTTATTCACTGTATTGCATTTTCATTTGCTAATGGTAATAACGGAAGTATTCCTATTTTTTTTTTTTCAACAGTTCGTTTCTAAAAGTACGGCGGGTATAGTCTTATCCATAAAGACACAAACATAATAAATACAATAAAAATAAATAAAATGAATAAAATAAATAATAATTCTAAACGGAATAATGTATAATGTAGTTGTATCAAGAAAGATAACACAAAAATGTAAGGACCTTAACATAATAACAACAGAGTTACGTGTATGAAAAATGGCGACAAAAACAAGCCAAGACAACGTTGTCCTCGTCCATTTTTGTCGCCATTTTTCATAAACCTAATTATGCTGTTGTTCTTTTTTTGTATCGTATTTATTGCTAAAACGTGTCTATTCTGTTCTGGAACTATTCTATATTGTTTAATGTTTTCGTTTTCTAGGCGTCATTCAAGATACTACTACATATATTCATTTCCGTAGCTGTATGCGTTTTATATGTTTGTTGACAACAGGTAGTACTGACTTTCCTTCTCTTTCTTGCTCTTTGGCTGTTTTTCTGCACTTCGGTAACATTCGCTCACAATGGTGCATGTCCGCAAAATCGGTTCAGTTTTTAAAATGTGATCTTCTATTATCAAATGATTAATATTTTATTGACGATCGCTTTTATACAGAACCATTATAGTTCTGAATTTATTATTGAGATTACAATTGGTCTAGAAAGTAAGTAATCGATTATTTGTCACAATCAAATAATTGCAACTGTTTTCAATTTTTTAAAGCTCAGTTACTGACAACCACGAGACAATAATACTAGGGCAGTTTCGTTAAATGATAATCTAGATTTAATTCCCGTGCTCTTTGATGTGCCGTTATATTACTTGTTCTGTTACAAATTTTGTAAAAAAAAGTAATTATGGGTGAAAAGGGAATAAAAATATACAATTAAAATAATTGCAGGGAATTACTTTTTTTACTAAGATAACTAATTGAGTCTTAATCCGCAATATTTTCAGTTTTTAATGTTTAATGAATGAATTTGCACACGTAATCTACTGCAAACTAAAACTTCTGGTCCAGTGTCTGAACAACAGTTTTTTTAGTTTTGTTTACATGTGCTTCAGATGTCTTGGTACTATAAATGTTAGCATTTAATGTGGTTTAATGCTACTCCATTTTAAGGTTTGTAGGGCTAAGTAAATATTTACCACGTCTCAGGGTTAAGGAAGGCTACACGTAATTTCTGGAGGAATACACTATTTCCGACACAAATAAATAGTTAATACATTTTTCTCGCCCTCCCAAGCTTGTGTGAATTACTCGTTATATGCTCTGAATACAAATGTTTGTATCTGTGTTTAACAATAATTAGCAGAACCAATACGACTTGTTAACCAGTTTACGTAATATTTATCATGAAGTTATAATAATTTAGGAACAGGCAACGTTAAACTTTAATGTATGCATTATTTCACGACGATTTCTTGACTTGCATGTTGAGACAGTACCGGCTGTGAATTGAGCTTTAAATTGGGATCTGCCACTGGAAATAACGCCTTAGCTAGTAATTTTTATCAAGGAAAGTCCATATATATTGTGCCCTTGATTTATAATATAGATTACGTTTTTATTTTTTTGATTTAATTCATGCCACGTAATATTAAACTCTTTCAAACCCAATCCAAGCATCCGCAATGGTAACCAAACTTACTACATTAAAAGTACATCAAAAAAGTTTCTTTATTTTTTCTCAATTTGCAGAATATATGTGCCACGGCGGTCTCAACGATATCGCACTAAAAATAAGCCTTTTAAGCACCAAACAAGTAGATTTTGAAAAAAAATAATGTATTGGCTGCCGTTAAAAAAAAAATATATATATACTAACCATGCCAGTAAAACGAACGTATTTAAAAATAATTTGTGTAGTTATAGAAATTCAGTAAAACTCGGACATTTTAAGGTTAACTAGAAAGAGTCGATGTTTCCAGATTTTTTTCAGTGAAAACATTTGTAGGAGAATTTACTGAAACTTATTCAGCTGAGACTAGTTTTATAACGTTAAAAAAAGGAAATGTATTTTTGACGTCAAAGCAAAGTACAATAGAATACATTTCATTGATTACATTTTAAAGAGAGCACAGCAGCAAGACGCAGATTGATATTATTTTGTTGATATAATTAAATAGCACAATTCTTTCTTTTCAGGCCAAGTTTTCAATGATTGAAATAGTACTAATTTAAATATACATATTTCTCAGTCCTAAAGTCACTTATTTACTGACGATTTTAAGCCAGTTAAAGAATCAATAGCCTACGACGTGACATAAAAATTATGTTTTTAAAGTTAACTTGTTTTCTAAGCGTTCCTACCTTACAGAATAATTAAATTTCTTATCACTTTTATTGCCCGTGTTCATTAAACACCAGCTCCGTTCACCATTATTTTACTCCATAGTGGAAAACAGTTCCAGCATACCGCATTAAAGTAAGTGTACTTTTAGCATACGAAATTCATGTAAATTGTGCTGGAAGGTTCTAAACTACACTGGCAAACGCCGTGTGCGTATTCCGTACAAAAAAATTCGAATACTTGGTTGAAACTCTTTCTGTCGGCACGGCGGTACGCACCTTGTCAGTATAGGGTTAAAGCATTAGTTTATCGCAAGTGTAACGAAAGGCATTAGGAATGTAACTGTGACCTTCAAGTTTTAACAGGAATGTATTCCTTCAAGTAAATGTTGGCCTGAATGTTTCTGTTCAATTTTAATTACCTTTTCTTATACTGTTTGCAAAAAAAAAAAGATAGTGTTGTAGCTCAAACTGCAGAGGTTCTAAATTTATTTATGATAGTAAGAGTTATTGACAGGGAGTTTAGGATCAATCAGTGTAAAACATTTAACAGAAAGTAAAAAATTTAAGTATTAAAACAACAATAAAAAGTTTGTATCTCTTACTTAACTTGTTAAAGATGTAAACCTGTGAATTTAATCAGTTCAAATAAATACGTATTTAGCAATTAATGTTGTTATTATGAATGGGTTTGAGAGTTTTTATTGTATCGTACACCAACAACATAAAATATTATAGGGAGTTAGATAACTTTTTGTTCTTTTATACATGGATGTGGTGGAGTACAAGCTGAGGTTTTTTAAAAGCTTATTATTTATAATTTGACCTTTACACATACAAACTAACTACCTGAATAAAATTTTTATTGCTGGTCAATATCCGCTTTCAATCACTTTATCAACTATGAAAGCTATTGAAAGTTAAGGTTAGAAAAATTTATCAACATAGAATTTAGAAACAATGAATTTAATCAATGTTTTTTTTTTTGTATTATGATGTATTTTGACAATAATAAAATCAGAAATGAAGTTAGTAAAAATACATAAAATAAGTAGCAAAAACTAATAAATATAGTTAATTTTTAAGGTAAAACCTGTTATTATTAAATTTGGTATCGTACGTGTATTTGAAAGAGACGTTTAAGAAATCTCACGTACTCTATACGCAACGTGCGTACACTGAGAAAGATAGATTGTTCCGGCAAACAAATAAATATGGTTGATATTAGTTTTGTTGTAACACCCAAATTGCTATTAAATTAGCAATCGTAACGTTAAAGTTGATACTGTAATGTATTTTTTTTCGAGAGTACAATTATGTTGACATACTTAATTAAAAACCAATTTATATTTGGCTGGTTTTACTAAATTTTTTTGTTAGATGTTATACTTTACAATACGTGCATTTGATTTTACCCAAAATATTAGTTCCTGTAAACAATACGAATGCTAGTTGGCTTATACTGTTTTGTTTGTTTGCTTATACTGTCATATTTATTTGAGTAAACCATATTTATGACTTACTGTACAGATTTGATAATTAAACCATTGCAGATATTAAAACAAAGAAACTATTTAGTTGGAAGCGACCGAAGATGTCCATTAGGGAAGTCGTTCTTGTAATGGCGGTTATTTGGTATGCACGTGTTCGCATTTACACTCACGGTTGTTTAGAAAACTTGTCTCATTTTCTGTTGTAAGCATAGGTATGTAAAAAATTTGTAGAGTATTAGTTTTGTGTTCTATTGCATAGTTAAGTTAGTTTAAATGACTGAAGATAGCTATAACGGGTAAATACATTTTGCCGAGTACACACGAGTCTAATTCTAGTTTCCATTTCGTGCTACCCAAAATTTGCCGCATATTCTTTGTACAATTTTGTAAATGCTACGAAGAAGAAAACGGCGAGAGTCAGCCAGATTATCATAATCACGAGTTTATCGGACTTACGTGTCACATCTACGGTAACTTGTGTGGTTGACAATGTGAAGATTGCGCGGTCGATTCCGAACACTTGCGTAGTTGTTTTATTTACACGTAAATATTATTTATATAAAAGTTGCTGTACAAATATTTTTATTTTCGTGATCAGAGCAAGCAAAATTATTTAAAGATCGCATACTTTATTGGGTGCTCAAACAAGTGAAGCATGTTTGATTTAACAATATCTGTAAAGTGTCATCAACCACGTCTTTTGGTTAAAACAACAAAGATATTTCAAAGAAATAATTTGGTTGCGACAAATCATACATTTGTTTGCACGTATTCAAATATAACATTTGGTTGTTTCAAACAAATTTTCTTTGATTTTACAATTTTTTTCTCAGTGTATACATAAGAGTGTAGAGAAAGCTAATCAAACTAACAAAAATAAAAATATGCGTATACAAAGATTTTTTGTAACGAATTTAAATCTTCTAATGTCAATTAAGATTCGAAAAAATTTGTTTTATAACAAAAAATCTTTAAAAAAATATATGTATTCCTAGCACTTATTTAGGAAGACGGAAGGTTCTAACATTTTTAGCTTTGTCATTAGCCAGTTAAGTCATGTGTTGGGGAAGGATAAGTGTAATGTACACTGATAAGTAAACAACACATTATAAGTTACTTTATTTTAGAATTATATTTATTTTTAAATTAAATTTTTACATAAGGGTAACAACAGCTTTCTGCGCTCCTGATATGCATGTCACTTACAGTAACTTTACTTCGTCCCCCTCGTTCGCAAGTGTGGAAAAGTTAGATTACTTCTCTCATGTGAGTGATGCATATGTTGCTGATAGACATGACTGAGTTACAACACTCACAATTAAATGAGAGTCCCGATTGTCTTGGTTCATAACATTAACAATGACTGTTAATCTTACAAGCTTGAGAATGACTTAGGTATGTGAAAAACATTACTTTCATCGCATTATTGGGTAAAACATAAAACATTGTCCCATTTAAGTCAAAAGAGCTATAGTTATATAAGCTGTAAAATGTCATGTCTTGGCAATGACTTCAAGGATAACACAGAAATTTTTCTCCAGCCAGATGGGCATCTATAATTACCTTTCTGAGTGAAAGTCATGGTAAGAACTAGACAAACATAGTGTGTATTAGCATCATGAGTTCGTTCATGTTTGCGTTTAGTTCTGATAGCTAACAATTATGGCAGTAATGCCATGTGATATAGTTGATTAGTTGAGCAGCTTAAAGTACCTGTACCTTTTAAGCAGTTTTCAAGTTCATGTACTTGACTGCTTTCAACTGCAGTGTTTTTTCCCTATACATGTTGCAGAAGCACATATTTAAGTGTGGGAGACTTCTACTTTGTTTTTTTTTTTAGAAACTGTGTAGTCTTGAGGTTATGTCGAAAGTTATAAATCTACCGAAAAAATGAAGTGATTTCTGTGGCGAATGGAAGAAAGAGTGGAGCTCACTAATTCGCTACAGTGTATTACCGTGAATATGCAAAATGAATATTCTCCTTCTCATTTTGCTGACTGTTCCAACGCTTGATCAATTATGTGCTCTTGAATCTCCGCTGCCGGTAGCTGGTCGTCGTTAAAACGGGACGAAATAGGCAGGCTCATTCTGCTGGTTAGGATAGTACGAATAATGTCGCGAAATATCGTAAATCCATTTTAATTGAAACTTTTCACAACTGTAATAGGCAAATAACTTAATTTTTCCAAAATATGTTTAGCGTTAGTTTGTTAAATGTTATAAAGGAGAACACAGCAAATAAAAATTTAACGCAGTAAATCGACGTTGAAATATAAGCCTTTTAATTAAAAGTAAAACATGTTCAGTAAACAGAGTGCACTTTAGCAATAAATAAATTAATATAAAACAATAAGTTAAGTTAGAACGAGATACCGGACAAACAACTTCCACATTGTCAACGTAGCTCAATCCTCGTACATAATATTGTTATATTTAAAAATAAAAGCCGCTCACCCCCCACATACAGTACATGTTATGTAAATAAATATATACAATATATACAACGCAAATATTGTCGAGGCATTAGAGAACTGCACTCCCTCAAAAAATATTTCAAATTTATAATATACTGAAGTTTGTTACCTTTCCAAAAAAAAAAAAAAAAAACTCTGATTTCTTAAGGAAAAACGTAACATAAACAAATGTCCACAGAATTTTTATGGAATGCTTTTTTCCCTGTTCCCTGTAGTATGTTTCGAAAGTTTGTAGCTAACGTTTCTATTTAAAAATAACTAAGTGTTGTAATACAAAGAGTGGTTACTGCGAAGCTTGCATGAGATAAATTTTAAAATTCCCGATTTATAAAAAATACCAATGAAATAATGAATCTCGGTATAAAATATGATCAAATTACGTACGTGGTAAAACAATAACATTGCGCGACATCCTTCTTGACCACACAGCTTATTGAACTGAGCCAGACAATTAGCGTTAACGAAACTGAGCTACATAATTAATTATCCTGGTTGGCTTTGATAACTTTGTAACGGCATGGGAAACATTTTTCTAAGTCCTCGCACCCCACTCGCCCACAGTATCATGCATATTTGTTTGATTGTTGTTTATAACATACGCTTATCCTAAAAGTTACAAGCATAACAACAAAACACTGAAGGGAACACATTTAATCCCTTGTAACCTTATGAGAGGTTGAATTTCAGAAATTAATATTATTATAAGATAAGCGATTGAGAATGTTTCCCAAACCAATTTTACTTCTTTTCACTTTCTTAGGGTTACAATTTTCAAATATCCTGAAAATGTTTTTGTAATGTACAAACCAAATTTTTTTAAACAAATAGCCTAGAAAAGTCGTATTATATTTATGAACAGTTTACAAGAACTTGTAATCACATTTTATTTGTTTTTATTATTTTAAGGGCTGGCTTAGTACAATTCTGAGTACAAATTTTAACGCGTTTATCTAGGCAATTTTTTTGAATTCAAAAGCATAACAATATCATCAGGAGCTATTGAGGAAATCTCGAAAACACGTTTCAACTCTCGTCACCTTCTTACAGGTTGAAACTCAGAAGATCCTTATTATTGCGGTGCCTGTTTGCTAGCGGAAACCCATTTCTAGCTTTTCATTAGTCTGTTCTAGCGGTTTTGGCTGTAGGCCTATACGTGTACAAATATAATAACATATTTTGTAGGTATAGTTGGAAAATGTTTTCTACCCGAGCAAACTATGGTATTTTAGATTACGTGGTTGAAGTATTTCAAATAGAAAGGTTACCAACGTTTCTGTGGACATTAATATAATATCATGGTGAATAATAAGGTTTAGGAACAGTTGCTTAAGCGTAGAATGGTTTATTGAAAAGAAAAAAAAAAGTGAAGTATGCGTTTGTGGCTTGTAAAAGCAAGGTTATGGTGAAGGTAAATAAACATAATATATTTTTTTTTTTTGCATGGAATATCTCCATATCTCGTTCGAATACTTCACGAGGTTTTAAAAGCCACGCGAAACAGTACCGAACGCACACACAACATAATGTACGCAAACATTTTTTTTTTTTTAATGTCGTAGTATGATAAACTTGACTCATATATTTTGCAGCCTCTTTCAGAAACACGATGCATGAAGCTTATTATTATTGCAGATACTATAAGAGATAAAATTAGCTCTCGGAAAGGAGCATACACATTTCTTTGAATATTCCGCCATCTAAATCGAGGGAAAAAATTCTGGCATTCATTTCAAACAGAAACTTTCTATCCTATAGGTTCAAAGAGAGAGAGAGGGACAGTAAGAGAAACATGCAAGAGAAACAGCGACAGTGTTAACACAGAAAAAAACTGAAACGAAAGTACGAGAGCTGGCCCTTGTGTAACGGATATCTTAAGGCGAGCTGCCATTCACCGCTACGTACCACAGCGTTACAACCTGACATAACTGAACCGAACTGAAGCTTCAAATGGGTTGTTGGATATCCTTGTAACGTTATATTTAATACAAATAATTCATTGTAATGCATTTTTTTCCCACCACGTGTGGAAATTTCAGTGCTAGAAGGTATGTGTCGAAAGAGAGATACGTAAATTTTCACATCCATTTCTATGAAAATATTATAATCTTTCTAGCACCTTGATAACGCAATATTCATATCATTTTATAAAAGAAAAGATACCGGACTTCGTATTCCTGAGTGGTTTAGCTATTTCGGCATGTTATTGGTCATTCTATAAAACACTCTGTTCACCTTTCATTTCGGCATCTAGTGAGCCGTGCTACGCTGAAATTCGGAACACTCGCCCTTATGAGAAAGTTTAAATGAATTACGTATAGTTGCGAGCATTTGAAACGGAAATGGATTGCATTTAGTCCAATGAACATATGTTTTTTTATACTTGCGAAAATAAAAATTAAGTTCTAAATGTTGTTGATATTTATACACATAATCAGTAGATAATACTAGTACTTCTATAATAATAGGATGTAGTAAAAATAAATTTTAGGGACATGTAAGCATAGTCTAACGTAGTGTTAGGCTATAACTCACCAAAATAATCTCACACGAATTATAAACAGAGTGAGAAACTCTTACTATCCATCATAGGTAAATCTCAGTTTTAAAACGTATGCCAAGTTCTATAAATTCGATTTAATTGCCATTACATTTGACATGATTTTCTTACATCTACGTCAATGAAAAAATAATTAGCTTATATGGTATTCAAGTCGTGTGATGCATTTTAATTCGAGTATATTTCTAATATAACGTTTTAGTTGACTTCATTTTGGAAATCAAACTTCTGTCCTCACTACTTCTTCCCATTCCTGTGTTCATTGATATATACATACACGCGTGCGGATGACGAGACCAACATTAACAGCAATACATTTAGTTTTCTGTTGCAGAGGATAAACCGTAACGAAAACCTTTATTGCTATAAGTTAGCAATTATTTTCACGTACATGCCGAAAATATATAGAATTCGTTTACAAAATAATGGATTAGGTGTTTTTTATTACTGAAGTTACATGCTGATGCAAAGTAAAGATTTTTAAAAAAATTTCGTACGACATGTGCCTGCGACACATAAAAACATTCATTTATAAAATCTTTAGAATGTTATGGAAATAAAGTCAAAATAATTGCCACTTGCAGTAGAACATTAATGATCACAACGTTTAAGTGTTTAACGGAACGTTCGTAAACAGTTAACGTGCCAGTAAATTTAACCCGACAATAGAGATAACGTAATCTTATAATTTTTGAAATATGTTTTTTTGTCTTAACTCACATTCAATGCTGCAGCGGACGACAGTATGATTACAGTAATCATGGTACATGTATTTGTTGATTCTTATCGTCTGTCAATTTTTTTCGTTAGTTCCTGCGTCACCTCCAGTCATGTGATACCAATATATGCAAGGTTACATACCAAGCACTGTCCCTAATATCTGCGGTTTATAGAAAATTCAGCTCGTGACTGTTTTCCCTAAAGTCAATATTGAAAGAGGTGCTATTTTGATATCAGAGTTAAAAAATTGTGGTAATGATAACTATACGTATATTAAAAAGATGAGGAGAGGTTACGGAAGATTTAATTTTGCTAGCCGATCCTCCTGATCATTTATAATGGTACCAGATAATTAAAGTAAAAATTACCACATGGAATTTTATGTAAGTGTAATACTTGAACACCCACACACACACACACACACACACACACATATATATATATATATATATATATATATATATATATATATATATATATATATATATATATATATGTGTGTGTGTGTGTGTGTGTGTGTATATATATATATATATATAAAATTAAGGTAGGCTTAGTGCAGTACTCTCAGGCCAGCAATTCGCGGGGTCAGAGATAGGTTTTAAAAGTATGGACTTTATGTAATCACTTTGGTTCTGCTTGGCACCATTTATTTACTACTTTTGTAACTAAACGCACGTATACACGTACGTGATTATTACGTATTGTATAATAATCTTCCATATATGTAACTCGGAAAGGTAAGGTAAAAAGTAAGAGGGTTTACGTCTCGTCGACAGCGAGGACGTTAGAGACGGTGAGACACAACTTGGCAAATTACAGGAGCTGGGAGAGGAGTCGGCCATGGCCTTTGGCAAGGAACAACCCCAGAATTCACCTAGAATTATTTCGGGAAATGATTGAAAACTGAATTAAGAAAGGTCGTAGCTGGGGATAAAACCCGGGTCTTCCCGAATACGAATCCTCGCTCGGTATATGTAACTCGTTAAATATGTTGGTTTCATTTTGCAAACATGGTAATGCATAGAATTTACCTTACCAGTGACTTAGGACGTGGCTTACAAATATCAGAATGAGTTAAAATCTTCGTGTCTTGTTGTTGGTTGGTCCTAGAGACGAAGATACTAAGAAGGTTATTCGTAAATTATTTTTTTTTCTAAATGATATTGCAAACTTAGAAGCCTTCCCGTTTTCGATGCGAAATATCTGTGCAATTAGTCAGTACGTTGTTTATGCTCGTGTGTCTGTTATTCGCCAAAATAATTCGCGAATCAGGGAAGAAAAATCAGTGTAAAATTTGCAAACGTTTGTGACTTGATTGGAGTAGATCAGCGTATTAATGCTTAGAAGTAAGAACTCTTGATACATTGAACGTATAAAATTAGCTAACTAAGCGGTTTTATTATAACTTCGAGAATCTAGAACGATGTTTCCCAGCTTGATGCAGAGTCGATGTTGTCAAGAAGAGTAAGACGGTTAAATGTTTGCAGCGATCTTACGATCACCGTCAGTCGTGGTTACTTTGAGACAGCTGCGGGTGACATTGTGCAACTTGAAAATGTTTCTTATGTCGTTGTTTGGTAAACAACTTAAATTTTAAAGTGATGGTTTATATATATACTCTTTAATACAATTAGAGTTCCTTATTTCTTACTCAGATTAACTTAGTACCACTGAAAAGAGTTACACCTACAAATACCTCGCAAAAATACAGAAAATATTTAATAGACTTGCTTTACTGTATCTAACAATGTGTTATCGGACAGAATTATACTCCTACAAATAAGCAACACATTAAGACTCATTGCAAAATAAAGGCTAGAACTCGATGTAGGAGTGAAAAGGACATATTTAAAACTAGTGAGTTATCCTTAAATTTTGTTAAATTAAAATTTGTTGCAGCCATTGGCATTGACATACAACTACATAAATTATCGCCACAATTGCGAGTTTTCTAATACAATCAGAAAATACGGCGAATTTCTGCACTTTGTTTTGGTGTATAGTCCAGGTATGGTCTAAAAGTTAGTTTCGGAAATAAGCCAGGGTTTTATTGGGTTGGAATAGTGATAAATCTCATTTTGGAATTGCCAACGAATTCTCCAAAACAACAACGTAAAATCCCGCTGGCGTGAATCGCCACTGAAGCAGGGCGATGACGTAGAATCAGCGACTAATATGATTATATTATTTTGTTTCACTTTATCATCTTTACCTGGAGAAAAACTTTACATAACACTTCTACATGCGGGTTAGTTTGTGCCATTGAGAAACCGAAGAATGAAAACATTGTTAAGGATTGTACAAATTCGCTGATTTTGTGTTCCATCTCACTTATTGCAAGTAAATTACATCATAATTGTCACAAAAGTTATAAAATTCGCAAAAGGATTTTTGAGCCTATAAACTCATGAATAACAATTTGAAGTATTAAAATTGAATTCACCGAAGTTCTTATAAAATGTCTAACAAAACTCACGCGTTCTCTAAAAAGCCTTTAGGTAAAGCATTTATTTTAAATCGGTCATATAGTGACAAATATAATAAATCACCTCGAAAAAAACTTAGTCGGACCATCTCTAACACTTTTATACAAGTTCTTTGCTATAAATCTAACTGTATTCAAAATTATTAGAAATTTGTAGCTCTGTAAAATATACACATCTACAAACTGAGAATTTTAGTACACATTTTTGTGCTTCAACACAGTATGTCTCAACTTTACTCACGTAAATTGCGCGTAGATAAGCATTCACTTATTAAAACTTGTAATTACATACATATGTATGTGTGAGTGTGTGTGTGCCTCAAGAAAATATATGCAACGAGAATCTATGATTTATTTCAGAAGAGATTAGAAAAACAGCTATGTCTACTGAAATCCTGTATGCGAAGAACTGGATTGTTAACTTTGGATGATGGCTCAGTTTGTTAGCAAAATAATACACCATCATTGCGACGAAATAGCACAATAAAACATATGCTGAGATAAATACGTAAATGTTATTTGAATACGGAATGTGAGCCGCATGTAAATTGGCATTTTAAAAATAAGTTTGAATTAATGTTGTTTCATTTGGAAATAAACGTTTTGAATTTTTCCTTTCAGACTTTTGATAGAGTAGAAAGGGGAGCGGGGAGAAGTTTTCAAGAGTAACTTTACCTAACTTTGTAGCCCGTGTACCGCTTCTTTTTGAAGTCGTTCCACAGGTATTCCGTGTGCAATGTGATGTGAGAGTGGGGTGAAACGTATGCGCATTTACAAAGTTTTCGTGCACGAAGCAGTTGATTTACGCTGCATTCCAGTTCATGTGTGCCTTTATACAGATCACAAAATTTACATGGACTCCGCTATTTTAAAATAAATGTGTACACCAAATTAGCTTTAGATGAAAATAAGCTCTCGATATTAAAAACACTTAAAACGCGTAATAAATTACCAAATAATATTTTCCGTCAAAGAGAATACCCAAGTATGAAAATGATATTAATAATAACGATAATGATGATAGTAATATTGTAAAGTACATCTAGGTTAGCTGTATTAAGTATAACCGTAAAATTATCATAAGCACAATTTTACTAGCATAAATTTCTCAGGTGGTGTAAAATTTACGAAAATCTATTATTTATGTATAGCCACAGTTTATAGTAACTTAAAAATGCAGTTCTAGTGTTTGATAGTCTACTACATTAGCGAAGTCATGTTATCAGTATATTATTTGAAGTATTTTTTGTTATTTAGTGATTAAATAGTAGCGCATATTTAACGAATTTCACCATTTTTATTGTACGTTCTGCGTATTCGAAACACAAACCAATGGAGACGGAAACAAATTACACGACATCCGATATAAATTTTATCTGGCATTTTCAAGTCATTGAGGAATAAATATCGGACATGTATTTTTGCAGCTAATTTTTAAAGCTTTTGTTATAAGAAAGGGAGATGCGAAATAAATACCGATTGAGTAGGGCACCAGATGGCTAGGATATCGTACCCCTGAATGCAGGCTTACAACTGGGCATCTGCTTTCCTCGAAGGATTACACGAAATGTGACCCTACAATAGAAGGGCGCTGGAATAAAAGAATCTGGGGAAGTGGGAGACCCCCCGAGAAATCACGCCGACTAGCGCCATCTTCCGGCACGATTCCCCAACCGAAAATCCTAGCTCCAACTCCGCCGGGTATCGAACCCGCCACCTTGGTGGGACGCGGGTGCACAGGCCACAGCGGCAATTGCTGCCCTCAATTATATCTTATGGGAGTTCATGTGGCGGAAATACATAATTTTTATTTACACGGCATGGTTTTCGTTTTACAGACATCAATTGTGACTAAATTCTCCACTTGCAAAAATTTTTCGCTCTAATAGTTTTCCCATAGCGGCGTGTCAAAGTCAGAATCTGCATGTTACAAGAACATAGACATAACAAAAACTGTGACTTACTCGAATGAAGTAATTTTCACTGAAGTAGGATGTTATATGACATTTCCTAAAATATTTAAAGACACCCAACGAAATTCCTTTGCACTTTTTAAAAATCAGAAAATGATGACAGTTTATTTTATTTATGGTAATTTGAAAGAAAAAAACCCCCTTCGTTGTGTACTTTTAAATATTTAAGTCCGGTTTCCTCAACCTTTGTGAAGTATTTAACATTTTTATAAATATGATTAACAGACGAATTAACATGTAAAATCTTCTGTTAATCATCTTTAGCAAATGTTAAATGCTTAATAGAGATTGGCGAAACCGGGTTTTAAACATATGACACATAAATATCTAATTTCATTGAAAATTATTTCATTTGAGTATGCCACTTGGTTTCTGTTATTCCTGTGTTTCCGTAACTTGCAAATTCTGACTTTGACATTCCGCTATGAGAAGACTATGAGAGATAAAACATTTTACAAGTGGAAAATATAAAGTAGCAAGTAACATCTTCAAAACGAACAATTTGTCGTACAAATATAAAATTATGAAATCACGTGTTCATTTGGAGTGGAATGTATGAATACCTGGAAGGATGAAACATTGTCATGCGTGACGTGTAAGTTTCTTAATGCCATTTTTCTTGTTATTTTATAGTACAAACTTTCAATCTCACCATATACCACCCTCGCGAATCACAATAGATGAAATCCCACATATTCGTGTTTCTAATTATTTGTCCTCAGGATTTTAATTCTGCCGGGTAGCTTATATAAATTCATCCTGTGTAATGAGTACTTTTTGTACCTTATATCTTTACATACAGCATCACATGAAAACAGCAAAATCGTAGTAATGCTATGTGATCGTTAAATAACTGAATGTATTTTAACTTATAAAATAAACAGTATTGTAAATTACATTTATGCACCTCCTTCCTTCCCACCCGCTTTTGTTTGCTGTAGGGCTATAAATAAAAGTCGCAAGCACCACTCTAGAAAATCCACTATCTCACTTTTGTAGCGCAGTATCATCTCATGATAACGTGCGAAGGAGGATAAGCGGCGAACATTATGAAAATACGAACAGTTTTTGTGGCTGAGCTATAAGTAGGCGTGTATGGAATGTAAGACCCTTGTTTTCCCAGATGTCAAAGTCAGTTTACTGCAGTTCCTCAGTCCGTACATTTGCCTAAAGATGGGAACAGATCTCAGTTCCCGAAACGTCTGCTTCTTCTCGTCTGTTTTCTCTTTGTTGTGTCGTCGTGTCTCTTGTCATTTGTGTTGTCCTTATCCATATTTATCGCCTATTCCCTCTAACATTTTGTAGCTATTTTTATTTTTCGTTTAATTTTTGTGTGTTACTTCGTCATATAACGACTTTACATCATTTCGAACATGAATTGTTTTCTTCTATTTTTATTTTAATTTCTGTGTAGTTTTTTGAGTTGCAACTACAGTCCCTTTCGGAGTTGTATGTATATACGATTGTTGACAACAAATAATATTGGAGTTTAGATCTTTTTTACTTTTTGTTTTATTATGATGTTTTCTCTAACACAGCGGTGGCCTATTTACACAAAAATTGTTGAATTTGTAACACTAACCCATTACAGGAATCGTTCAGTGATCATATGAAAATACGAACTCAAACGGTCGGTTAACTGTCTCACGAATGTTCGGAATGTGCCGTTTCTGTCCGTTACTGGTTGTCGGAGGATTCTTTCAGACATAGCCTCAGCTACAAAAATTCGATTTTCCCGACTTCGAGAGTTCTGAATTCTGAGCTGGGTGAGCGAGATATTTTTGGTCAACGCTTGACATCGAGGTCTGTAGCGTTGGTGAGGGGTGACATGAGGTGAATATGGAGCATTGCCGGAATGGTGGGGTGGGGGAAAAGGGAGATCCCCGAGAAAACCCACCGACCAACGTCATCGTCTGGCACGATTCCCACATGTGAAAATCCAGGGAACGACCCCCGCCGGGAGTCGAACCCGGATCGCCTTGATGGGAGGTATATGTTCCTGAGCTGGAAGGTACGATAGCGAACCGAGGTTGCTGTTGGCAAGGGGTGAGTTTGACTGTGATACGAGAAGACCAGTGAGTGAGACCTTGATAAAGGCATTTATAGAGACATGTAAAATTCGCGTTATTTTCTGACAACTGACTAGACTCCAAGTGACTATAGGCTCGTTCGACGTCTTCCGCTGGCCGATATTGTCGTGACTTGCCGCGGAGAATGCTTACACGGTAGAGAGGCCAATCTGTACAGACGTGTAACACACGTATATGACAACACAAAAGTTCGTGGCCAACTGAATCGCAGATTATACTCTGTTATGTATAGGAAAGTGACGTTTAGTTTGTTACTAAATGATAACGCGAATTTTGCATGTCTCTAGGCATTTAATACATTGGAGGAATGTGAACTGGGTGTAGTGCGGGACTCATTGGCTACGTGAAGAGATGAGAGTATTCTTTAAATAGGAATTAGTGGAGATTCACTGATGACCGGTGTTTTTATCTATGATAAATAATTTTAAAACTGCTCAAACAGAAGCCAGAAAAACCCCGTTGCTAGGGCCGGTAGTTTTCGCGAAAAGATTTTTGCATCACTTTGTTTTAGTGTCTTACGTGCGCACCTGCGTCTCTGCTATGTGGTCAGTGATTGGGTGCCGTAACACCCAGCGTGTGGAGGTTAAACCCGCAAATCACAGACGTAATGTGTGGTAGTTATTCGTGTACTGATTGGCACAGTCAAATGAATAACGACTCTGCACAAAAACACTCTGTCAATAGCCATGAAGTTGAGCTGCAGGTGTGCACGTAAGGCACTGAAACAAAGTGGGGCAAAAATCTTTTCGCGAAAATGACCGGGCCCTAACTATTGCTAATCAGTCGTGTTAGTTAGATGGCAGTTAAAGTATGCAGTTTAAAACAGTATTTTTGTTTCAATCATAACTTAGACATTTATCCTTCAAGATCATCTTAGTTGGGAGCGAATAAAAA
This sequence comes from Medauroidea extradentata, assembly GCA_003012365.1. Taxonomy (NCBI): domain Eukaryota; kingdom Metazoa; phylum Arthropoda; class Insecta; order Phasmatodea; family Phasmatidae; genus Medauroidea; species Medauroidea extradentata. The sequence goes on from PNEQ01098093.1 coordinate 104,616, forward strand.
TAAAATTATGTAATTATGGCGTAATAAGTGTGACAGTGGCATTAATGGCGATTGGGAGTATTGGTAGAAGAAAAAAACTATTATAAAGACCAAATATAATTTACGTTTACTATGGATCGTGGCAAATAAATTATAATTTTTTTACTGGAACAACTTTTAAAACTAGGTAACATCATCTGGAAATGTGAACGGTGAATTTAAACTGCATAAATAAATAATGTTTTCTAAGAAAATTTCCCTATTCTGGACTGATATTTGTACGAATATCGTGACTGTGTTATCGTACGTTGTTTTATATTTTCAAAAATTTTGTTCGCTCAATTAATTTACAAATAATGTTTATATAATCACGCTCACTTTCTTTACACCTGATGCAGTTTGAAATTTTTACTTTAGCTGAGTAACCAAGCGCATAGTAAGTATTTAATCGCGTTTTTATTTTATGTGAATATTTAAATACCAAGGCGTTTCATTCTATGAGCATAGGAATAAAGTAAAATTATTTAAGTTATATGAATTGTTGCTAGACTGGGCTGAAATTATTATAAAACACACAATACTAACAAAAGTTTTATATTACTATTTGCAAGTCCCGTGACATGATGAATTACTCATAATCTGATGTCAACAGAAATTAAAAATTATAAATCTATGATTTTTCTTTGTGCGATGTTTAAGCGCATTTGTTAAAATAGCTGTATTATTAAGGAATGAAACATTTCCACGTACTTGTGCCATTGCAAGGGAATATTGTTCAACCACTGAATACCTACAATAAAACAAAAAAGAAAAGCTAGTGTTAACTGTTGTCAACATATGCAATATAATTCTGGAAAGAATCAATCAATGGTCACAGTTATATTATTTGCTTAAATTAAATATGCAGGCCTGTTTTACTAAACGTTTACTAAGAAAATAATGCTGCAGTAACGAGTATTGCATATAATTTTTATGTTGGCAAAAGCAGAAGATTACTTTGCATTGACATTTAACATATCACAACTCAAATATTATACGAACTGTAGATGTCGAGATGTGGAAATATTGTTTTTTTGGTTTTACATGCTCTCGTGATAAGATCCCAGCACGTTTTTTTACTATTCCTGGCAAGCCAGACAGCAAATGTAATTTGTAAAAATTTGCAGGGCGTATCTGTACAGCGGTTACAAATAAACTTTCATGAGAGATAGAGTACACCCGGACGATGGGAAATCACATAGCAATGTATATGGTCGGACACCCTTTTCTGGCGCGGTAGTGACACAAAACACAAGAAAGAAAGGACACGAACAAGAGGAGAAAACATGTTTATTATCCTTAATACAGCAAAAAATTGTATCAGCGAGCTCAGCGTTCGTGTAACCTTCTATCCTACTACGAACCACTCTGTCGGCGGCGGAATGACGTTTCACAGCGAGCGCAGCATAGCAACAACCGCGTGTGTGTATGCACCGTCATCTGATGCTTCGGTTTGCATAGCGCCATCTTACCAGCCAGAGACTTCCCCGCACTTTTTCTGTCTCTATCGCTCCTGAAAGTTTGTAACCGCTGAACTGATTCATCCTGAACTTATCACAAGTTTAGAATTCTGGGGGGTTTCTAATGCGTATCTCAACCGTAGCTCAGGCAGTGTACATTATGAACACACGATTTGTTCGTCATATTTTTATCTCATCCTTAAGGACACCGCCTGCCATGCGCTAAAATACATTGCAATGTGTTCGTAAATACGTTTTTTTTACGATGCTAATGTACGAGAGTAAAAAACACTTTGGACAACGACTAAATGTTATTGTTAAGACACCATGCCCATTAAAAATATTATTTGGAATTGAAGCCCTCGGACATAGCTGAAAACAGCCTTTTAAGACTTCCGTACTTCAAAATGTTCTAACCAGATGAATGTGAAACTCAAATAGAAACGTGCACTGAACTTTGCTGCAGACTTTCCATCAGTAGAATTATTTGGTCGCCGCTTTAAGTCCCGTAGTAAAAATGAATTGGTGAGAATCTCGCAAGCTAGTTCAGCGCTATGGCTCGTTGTGGTGATGCGGCATTTGATAAATGCTACAATGTTGCCCTTGTAACTCCGGCACTTATGAGACTCACCGCGAACGTAGACGATGCCTGTAGGTACCAGAAAATTACATAAACCTACGTTTGAAATTTAAATATACGGATAAATGCTAATCTGTGATTTTACATAGCATTTTTTTTTCAATGAGCACGCAATATTTTATGTATCATAATTTATGACAAACCTTACCGCGGGCTACAGTTTACGGATAACATTGTTAGTTAAATTCAAAGAATTTCTTATAACAGTTATAACAGATTTCAGGACAAATATTTCCATATTTCAAACCGAAAACATTTAAGAAAGTTAAGTACGATAATTATTTGCTTAAAATATGTTATATGCGGTTCGGAATCAAGTGAGCACTCAAAAAAACCCTGCTGAAGTTCTATTTTCAGCCAATTCGTATCTTTCCGCGCGTAACGTATAACGACGGGACATGTCAAATCTCTCTGTACGCGTCACTTGATGTTTGAGCGTGTAAGACAAATTGAGTAGTAAGTAGGAATCTATATAGTGCGATAAACAAAGTTCATTAAGTATATAATATACAATTATGTCGATTTCTGTTGCCTTTGTTTCGGTATTGTTGCATTTAAATATGAAAATACACAGAACTATTTTGCGTAATTTCGCTCTCAGCCATACAAGCAGTAAGGAAACTATTGTTAAGGTATGCAGTAACGGCTAGTGATATTTTTCAACGATGAAAATTTTAGTGCTCACTTTATCCTGAATGATCTATACCTTAAAATGTTAGGCTCATTTACTTTGACATGTCGTATAAAATTATTTTGCTTGTTAACGTCATTAGATCATTTTATACAGAACAAATTAAGCTATCGCGGTTTATCACATTTTATTCCCTCTTTCCTTTTTGTAACTTTTGATATTTTTTTAAAAGCATAAGCGAAAACATACGTTGGAAATGTGTTACAGAAATAGTGAGTTGGTACATGTGTCAGCGCAAGAGATGCCGCCGCTGTAAAATAATTTGTAAGCTATTATTATTTTTTTGTTTTTAACCTTTAATAATGAGTAATTGGTCATCACAAAGGTGACTTGCAAATGAGAAGTATAAGTTTAGTCAGTAATTTTCTGCTGAATAATATTCTTGTCACGAAACTTAGACGCTATCGTTTCTTCGAAATAATACAGTCCACAGTTTTTATCTTTACCAGGAGGCAAATTATGACTTAGTGTGTCCCTTTTGAATGTAGTTGTAATGTATCACCTCCTTAATGCAGCGTGTCTAGAATAGATGTCGGTTCTGCTAGCACGATAGGTATCCATTATTACCAACCACTTGTACTGCAGCCAGCGATAGCAACAGTACCTTTGTTTGTTGACCTTCACTAGTCTGAAACACACGCAATAACAAAGCACATATTTCAGCAAAACATTATCGTATCACATGACACGGCTAGTGATAAAGAACGTTTTATCAAACATCCTGTTAAAAGTTATTGTTAGACATAACCTTTGACTATTGTGTTACGATAGTAGGTTATCCAGAATGAGTCAAAAATGGTTACCGAAACTATATGAATTGCAAAGAAAGGTGCAATTTAAATAACATAAGAAAGAGTAATGTTTATAACTTGTAGCACTACATAAATTCCTTTAACATAATTTTTAATGTCTTTTTATTTTAAAAATAGCTAGTCGAGCCTTACTTTTGGCAAATTTAAATGCGTGTTGCCGTTATTGATGATTTAGGAACAGCATTGTATGAGGGAATATTTTTACTAAACCTTTGTTTACATAATACGTTCCAAAATTGTTTTAGACAAAATTACTAACGCTTCTTTATGTACAAAAAGTGGAAATTAATTTTACGGATTAGCATAAATAAGGATTTTTTTTTTCAGAGTGTTAATCGTGAAGCCACTAGGAAGGAAATAAGCCTTTAATTTTTCCGAAAATAATGACTCGGGTTACTTTAATGTGTTAAAAATTAAATTCAATGCTATTTTGCAGTGTTACAAATTATAAACATCCTTCGTTCGAAGACATTAAAAATGGTTTATTTTTTGACCACTCGTGGTTTCTGAAACATTTATTTTTTTATTTTTATTTATTTATTTTTTTTTTTTTTACGATTTCTGCTTAATTTAACAGACTGTTGCAATGATCCACAGACAGCCACTATACTTATACCTGAACGAACTCTCAAAGAGAGTTCCAAGATTTTTGCGTTCATCTGGTACACCATATTTCGTATACAACTTTCCAAAAATCTGCGGCTAAGTTTACCACGCTTGCGAAATCTTAGTCTGAATCAAAACTAAGCTAAGTTATATTGATTTTTATTTGGCGGGCAAACTGCGACAATAATTGCATTTTTTGTTGAACTCAAGCAAAACAATGTTATTTGTTTGTAAAATTTACCAAGTATTTCTTTGAACTTAAAAACCCCACTTGAAATTACGATGCATATTATTGTGTAATTATTGGCCTGTAAAGATAAGTGTTTTTGTAGAGAATGGTAACTTATTTGCAAATTATAGTCTTTGGTAGTCTATGTATTTATGTAACAGGGGTAATCTCTGCGGTTAACAAGGTGCAAATCCGATTTCCGGCACATTCGTTAATTTTATTTTTAATGTTTTTTTCCATAAAAATTTGTTCAATAGTTATTAAACGATTGTGTGTATTTTTAAGGAACTCAATAAGTACAGGGTGTATTAGTACAGTGGTTGCAAACTGTCAGGAGAGATAGAGTGCTTCCAGACGATGGGAAATCATATAGAAATACATGTTCGGAAACCCTCTCCTGCGACACAAAACACAAGAAAGAAAGGACACGAACAAGAGGAGAAAACATGTTCATTAATCCTAACACAGTTGGGAAGTTTTTGAATGGCTGTGACGATCGAAGTCTCTTTACGTTCTTTTTTCTTTGTTATTTGCTGTATTAAGGATAATAAACATGTATTCTCCTCTTGTTCGTGTCCTTTCTTTCTTGTGTTTTATGTCGTCACTACGGCGCCAGGAAAGTGTTTCAGACCTTGCGTTACTATGTGATTTCCCACTGTCTGGGTGTACTCTATCTCTATTGAAAGTTTGTAACCGTTGTACTGATACATCTTGTAGAAACACTAACTTTCGGTGAAAAGAATTTTGCACCAAACTTGGTTCACTGCCTTACATTCACATCTGCAACTCTGCTTTATGCTCAGTAATTGAATGTTTTTAATTCCCGGCGTCCTGCAGTTGCACCCGTAAATCGCAGACTATGGTGTCGTAGTACCTTTATTCTTATTGGCACAGCAGAATACGCGACGTCTTTTCAAATACACGCTGCCAATAACCACGAAGCATAGTTGCAGGTGTGCTCCTCCGACATTGAAACAACGTGGTGCAAATTTCTTTTCATAAATATCAGCGGCTGTAACGATAAACAAAATACTTTAAAATTCCTTTTTTCACCCAAGGAAACGTTTTTATATTCGCAGTTTCCAGTTTCTAACACGCCATCTCACCGACGTGTCGCTGCACCAGTACTCTCTGAACTACGGGATATGGAATGCTCGTGAGGATAAGGTGAGATGTAAATGGAGCAGCTCGGGAACAGAAAGGTTCCGAAAAAAACCTGCCGTCCGACGGCAATGCCCGTCAGATTTCCTAAGCGAAGTTACGATGTCGGGAGTGAGTGTCGCTCACAGAACTGTCGTTGATGTCGTGTAATTATGCCAGGCGCTATTACTGCTATATAACGATGGGAAGTAAGGGGCCTGTAAGAGATACACTGCAGTAATCCTGTCTGTATCATTCGAGTACACCTGGCAGATAAGGTATGATGGGATTAACGAAGACAACGCCATCTCTTTTACTGGCGATGAAAACTTCAGAAAGAAGGACACAATGTACTCCAGTACCTGGCTAGGCGACCAGATATAATATCTGCTAGGCTAGGACGTCATCCTTCGGACGAATGTAGAAAGCAGATGCGGAGAAAAGAACGAGTGGTTATCTGTGTCCGCAGCGAGTCCCGTTCTTCTCGTGAGACTTCCTACTTCTCAAAACTGTCTGCCATGAAGCTTTCGTTCCTTTCTCTACGACTCAACTTAGATATATGAGAGGTTAAGCCATGCCTCCGAAAAACTATGACGTCACTAATTTACAAATCCATTAATTTACGGAGCGGAGTTTGTTGCGCATATAAAATCTCACTTAACCTTAGTAAAATTTTAAAGCATAATTTGTTAAATATTATGGACTTATACTTATAGCATGACAATATAATACGCTGTTATGATAAAAAAACTTATCTACAACCCGGTTTTTGTTATTTTAATTAGGTAGTCACACAATTAAAATAACAGTGAATTTCATAAAGTTAGTTTCAATACAACCTATACAAATTAAATGTTCTGAAAATTACTCTCCTCTACGCTTTTCTATGTAGCTGTGCTGTTTAGAAGAATCATCGTACTTCTTTAAATAGTCATCTTAGAAAATATAGAATTGCTTTAGGTCACTTAATTAAATTGAAAAGTATGTTGCAGTGATATTATAATAAGGAGTATATCCGTTATAATAAGTAATTTATTTCAAACTGATGTATTAAGGGCGCAAATAACTTAATAGTTTCTAAGCGTAATATATTTAAAAAAAATAGTTTTTAATTAATTGTAATGCCCAGTAAATATTGAAATACCATTATATTAAACTGTTTACAGTTGAAATATTGTATTCTATAAATACATCTCGGGTCATATTAAACAATACCGACTCTAATAATGGTTCATTTCAAGAGAACGTACGGATTTTGCAATTGTTTAAGTACAGTTAATTCCAACCTTACGTCGAAATAATTGGAACCGGTGTATACTTTATGAATTTGTTACCATTTTCGGGAAAGAGTGATTACAGTGGGTAGCAGCTCCACGTACTAAGAAAAAACAGTGAGCTTTTGATAAGTTGAAAGTGCGTTGAAACCCAGAAGATAGGTCACTCTGTCTTAAAGATTTAATTATTTTCGGGGAGCGTTCTCCGTGGTAGGCGTGATGTGTAAGGCCAATGAGAGACGTCGATCTATCGTACAATGACTAGTAGTCTAGTCTGCTGGCCACTATCTATTGCTAGGGACTGGAAAATTTCGCGAATTCAATGACCTGCAGGCTAAAATCCATTGTACTATGCAAACTCAACCCACGACTATTTGTCCACTAGTTTCAACTCAGTGGAACAGCGGACAGTGAACGAATAGACGGGGCTTGAGTATGCATAGTACAATGGATTATAGTCTACAGGTTATTGAATTCGCGAAATTTTTCAATTCCTATCTATTGCATATCTTGGCGCTCAGCGCTTCTGCCATCAGCTTACTGGGAGATATAAATTTTACGACACTTGGTCGTGTAAATAGTTACTGAAGATCCTCAACTGATCGTACCAGTGTTGCAGCATTGACGCTGTTCGTCATTGATAGAAAACTTACCCAATACATTGACCATAATGACGAAATAGATACATTACCTAGACGTAAAGAAATGCATATGTTATTTTGTTATTTTAAAGGTAAACAAAATTTTGTTTAGCATATATTATTAACCGATTGTGTTTATACACCATTAACGCATATATTTTGCGTTTCATTTACTTTATAGTATTTTGAGTGAGTAAAAACAAATTTATTACCTACCTTTTCAGTGTGGTTAGTACGCGTTTCCCAAATTGGATACAGTAATTTAATTAATATAGTTATTAAAGGGCTGTGTGGTATTTAATGCCATTATTTTAATAATTTCATTCAACAGTTATTTGCAAATAGCTACATCACAAGTGTTTCACATTTAGCTTCCCTTCATAATTACATAATTATTTTTCAGTGACGAGAGTTTGGAAGAGAATAATTGTATATGATGTGGCTGTGGAAAAGGGAAAATGTCAATGGGCATTGCAGGGAGGTGGGTGGGAAAGAAGTTGTGGGTAGAGGGGCGTAGTTTGCTGGCCGATGAGGGGGGTGTTTAGAGTCAACTCCGACCTTGGGTATCAGACGACCTTACATAAGACACTTGCACACAACGTGAGTGGTTCACGTCTAATATCGATCTATGTGCCCTAAACATACGTGCAGTTTCAGTTGTAAAATCTGTCTGTATTTGACATCACTTAAAAATTTCTATTCTAGATTATTTAAACGCAACCTGCTGTTTGGCGTATTACGTGCGCATTTAAGTATATATGCTCTCGATATTTATATAGCAATAGGTGCTGACAGCGCTGTGCTAAAATATGCCTACATTGAAACGTACTCTAAGCACGTCTGGTGAGAAGAGAGATGTGACGTATTTAATTTCTTAAAGTTCCCGTTAGAAATAAGGTAACGTTGTAAGATCACGTGTAAACGAGTGAAGGACCGCAATTATTTTTAAGTGCGACAGTAACGTATTCCAAGCCGCGTGCAACGCCATTAAGGGTGTTCAAGTGCGATAAAACTATAATTACATGTTCATATGAAATAGTGCTAGTTTTGTAGACGATACTTGTGAGTGTAATGTTCTTTTACAAATCAATTTTAGGTGGTTTCGTTATTTCATAAAGGTGCGTCAAAGGTATAATTTGCATGTTCTGCTGCCATGCAAAAAATGAAAACCAGTTGACTTATGTAACTGAAATAATTCACAATGAAGTAACGTGGCATGGGCTACGTAAAAAAAATATTAAGAAATATTCCGCGAACTATTTTATACTATTAAGAAATGTTGAATTTTTGTAAGTTTTTTCTGTTTTTCTGCGATTTTTTAAAAAAATTCAAAATATGGCATTGTGAGTGTTTTTAAATGTTTTATTCCATATCTTATGGGATGTAAGTTCGCAGTGGATTATTCCATTTACGTAGGTTCATTGGTTTTTACTATTTGCATGCCAGCGTAAGAAGCATATTTTGACTTTGACACAGCTTTTTGAGAAAATTATGAGAGCTAAAACTGCTTTGCAAGAGAAAACTACACTCACAAGTATCGTCTGCAAAACTAACGGTATCTTATAAAAATATAAAATAATGATTTAATCGCACTTGGACACCTTTAAGAAAGCACACGTTATCACACACCAGAAGTTTCCTCTCACGTCACCTACTCGCAGGTTTACATCGGCATCGCATTTCTTTTGAATAACACTATGTCAGTTTTAAACGCTTGTAATCGTATGAAAAGAAATGTAGCATAGATCGCATGATCTCGTGGTCTGATTGATAAAGATCGAAACAATACGTAGATTCGCTGACCTGTAGGCTAGCTTCAAAGAATATCTACACACTATAAAACACTTTCTTTGGCACAGCGAAAATTTAGTTTGCAAAGTAGTTTTGCAGCAAAAAAAATTCTTTAAAGTGTAAAGTAAAATTATTTTATTTACTTTGTAGAAATATTATTTTTTCAACATAAAGTTTATTTTTAAAAAGCTTACAACTATTCCTATCAAAAATATTGCATTGAACTGTAATTTATTGGTAACACAATGTTTAAGTTAATGTTACTTTGCGGTTTAAACAAAATTTTTCTTTGCGTCAAATATACTTTGCAGTGGCTCATATTAAAGCAAATGTTGTGTCGAGGGTGGCACAGAAAAAGTTTTATAGTATGTGTACTCAAGTTGACAACAGCTGCTCATTGGCTGCTAGTTGACACAGTGATATCGCTTGATTAAGCCTGCGTGTTGTTGCTCCTTTGTTATAGGCCCAGCACCCTCCAGGAGGCCGATTAAATATCGCTTTTTACGGGTGCATAAATATCGCTTTTTACGGGTGCATAAATATCGCTTTTTACGGGTGCATAAATATCGCTTTTTACGGGTGCATAAATATCGCTTTTTACGGGTGCATAAATATCGCTTTTTACGGGTGCAACGTAAAATTTGCACCTGTGTTGCGTCTGGTTGCGCTGCATTGGAATTATATACTCACGTAATGCCACAGAGGACCCGTTTTACTTGCTCTGCTCTTGCGTTGCACTGTGTCGGTGCAAATAGCAGGTGGCGATATTTAATCGGCCCCCAGGAGGTGTCAAATAAATCCAGGCCGAATTGGGAAACTGATAATAACTTACATTTATTTGAAATCTGGTTGTGTCCAAAAGAAAACATGGATTTTCCGGCCTCTAGTAATTAACTTAGGACATGTATACAGATATTAATTAATGAATATCGGGGTTTCAGAGCTTTATAATATTTATTACATTGAATGTACATCTATAAATGGTATGTCAAATGAAAGAGCAACTCAAACAGTTTTGTTTATAGGCACAAGTGCAATGTTTCACCCGCCATCCGCTAGGAAGCAGCAATAGCAAAGATGGCGACTAGTGAACAGAAAGCGTTTTGCGTCTTATAGTTTGCAAGACCAAAACTGTAGTTACTGTGCAACGTGCGCTCCGCATTAAGTTTGGTAGAGATCCTCCCAGTGATAACAACATCCGTAGATGGTATCGTCAGTTTGAAGAGAGCGGCTACCTTTGTAAACGGAAGAGTACGGGACGACAAATAGTTAGTGAAGAGACTGTTGAGCGAGTGAGAGAGTCGTTCACTCGTAGACCAAATCTGTTCGGAAGGCTAGTCGTGAATTAGAAGTTCCTGTGTCGACTGTTTGGACAGTTTTAAAGAGACGCTTATAACTACGGCCTTACCGTTTACAGTTGTTACAGGCTCAAACACCTACGGACGACCTAGTACGAGCTAACTTCGCTACGGACATGTTGTGTGCGAATGAAGATTTTATCGATTGTTTTGTTTTAAGCGATGAATCGACCTTTTATCTTAGTGGACATGTTAGCACTCACAATGTGCGGATCTGGGGCTTAGGAAATCCTCACGAGATGGTACAACTAAAAGTTTATGGGCCCTTATTTTTTGGTGAACCAACTGTAACCGGCACGACTTATGATACACTACAGCTATGGCTCGTCCCTTAGTTGCAAGAAGATGAACCAGAGAACTTCATTTTCCAGCAAGATGGCGCGCCACCTCACTGGCACAACGCAGTATGCGAATGGTTGAAGGACGCTGTTCCCGACCGCTGGCTTGGCCGCAAGGTGCCTAATGTGAGAGCTTGTTTTGCATGTACTCCACGTTCACCCGATCTGACGCCATGCGATTTCTACCTTTGGGGTTTCATCAAGCATCAAGTGTATGCGCCTCCACTACCAGCTAACCTCCCCGAATTAAGAAACATTATTGTAGCAGCTGTTGCAACAATTACTACAGACACACTGATCAAAGTTTGGGAAGAACTAGGCTATCGACTTGATGTGTGCCGTGCGACAAATGGTGCTCACATTTAACACTTATAAGAATCTAGATAAAACTGATTGAGTTGCTCTTTCATTTGACATACCATTTATAGCTGTACGTTCAATGTAATAAATACTATAAAGCTCTAAAACCCCGATATTCATTGGTAAACATCTTGTGTGTGTGTGTGTGTGTATATATATATATATATATATATATATATATATATATATATACACACACACACATACACACATTTTATCTGGCGAATCCCTATATTCTGTCAGGCCAGAGAGTTCTATCTCAGTCTAATGATATTTCTGACGTAGATTAGTCACTGCATGTACAGGAGGCATTCAAAGAAAGGGCTTATGTTACTTGCAGGTGAAAAATAAGTCGCGTAGCTCGTGGACTGGGTAGGAATGTTTATTGGTATGGACGAAATTGTATCCATGCAATTCCTCCCCCCCCCCCTTGAGTAACATCAGCTGGGAAAAGATGTGCGACAGATTACAAGGGGAATCAACAAAAATAATTAAGTAACTGGGCCGGAGAAAGTACGATACTAATTAATAACTAATTCACAAATTGTCAAGGATATGAGTGTGTACTGCGTGAAGTGAAATGTCATTCGCCGGCGCGGCGACTCCACTCAATGAAAGAAGGCGCAGCTTGTATGTGCTGGTGCACAAGGTGAGTTACTCTGGTGGCCATTGCCCACACTTCCGAAGGCTCGCAGCATATGCACTTTGCACTGCTGGCAACAGGAACTATATTTAGCTTGCCGGTCATAACCTGAGGCCACAGCAGTCTGAGAGACTTGTCTCTTCACAGTCGCCGTTATCTGCAGCATTGGGAGCAGTACCTATCATCCTAGGGTAAGTGGGAAGGGCACCATTCCTATGATCTCTTCAAAATTCCCGGGACGGTTTACAGCGGTACCAGTGTCACCATTTTGGATTAATTTATTTTTCGTCATAACTCTGGTTTCAGTTTCATTTCTGAAAAATATACTTCGTTATAGCATAAAGTAAATACTGATATAATTTCTGACTTCACAAGTACTTGCATGCTAGTACTGTTATGTCATCTGGAACCGTTCAAAGTAATAATTAAATATTCTACTCTGGATATTTCAATAGCTTTGACTTATACAATCATTCCGATAATACTAACCTTGAATAAACCACAGACTTTTATTCTGTACTTTAACGTAGCCAGCTAATAATGAAAATCAGATAATTTTTTTCTTTTAATTAATAAATTTAAGTTGACAGCTTTCCTTCCTCTTTAATACGAGCCGCCCGAAGCTACCACTGCATGTCAGATAGGACTATAAAATGGCCCCGCTGCCAAGACGTTCTAATCCCGAAGCCGTTAAATTCAGTTGCGCATTCAACACAGCCTGCAATTTACAGAGGTCAATTCGCCACGTTTCGTCATAAATGGGCGCCTCGTGCCCCTTACCTGCGTCGCCTAAGCACTTCAAGTGCTTTGAAGTGTGTTTGTAAGTACGCTTTTTACGAAACTATTCTACATGTACCTATTGCGCTAACGTACAAAAAAGGAAGCACACATCTGACAAGGACGGAATGTAATTTTTACGTCACTACGCTCATAAAAAAGTACTATGAGATATTTAAAACTGACTTTTCAGACTGCTGTACTTCTAATGTTTTATACGGATGTACATGAAACTGAAATATAATCGTGTTCTGAATTTTCCTACAGACTTACCACCAAAAAAATTATGTGTTCATCGCTTAAAGTTCCACGATGAAAATGGAAGATTCTTGCGCGTTAGTGGAGTGCATGGCCACGCGGCATTGAATGCGCTCTTTAAGGTCACGTTTACACTCTTTCACTTCTGAGCCTGTGCTGAGCGGTCTAGAATTTTCGCGTTTGAAGCGTATGAACATCCTAGCGATAAGAGCCAGAGTACCACGCTCGACGAGAATCATATTGCCTGTATTCACAGCGCGCCAAAGTGGCGTGCAAGGTTTTTGTTGTAGTCTTTTTCCTAAGGGACTTTAATTTGCTACCCCAGTTATTTTCTTTTTAGATAGTATGAATGAAGAATCAACGCATGAATCTCGTTTTGTACTTTACGAGTTCAGGTGATATTTTCGGAGTTACAGCAGTCTAAAAAAAAGCAGTTTTTTTTTGCCGTTTTGAGAGGGCCGAAAATCATGTTTAAAAATAGAAGTATAATTTCAAGTGTGAGTTCTTTTTGTAGATAAACGTAATATGAATTAAGTTAGGTGGTTTCGCGTAAAAAAGAATACGCGTGACACACTACAAAACCATCCATGCGCCAGGGCGAGGGCTTTTCTTCACAACTTCCGCTTCCAGCTACGCGCCACCCAGACTGCCTGCACCAACGCTGACAGCACAGAAGATACGCTGGTTAGTTTGATCCATGTAGACCCTATTGGTATTTCAATGTTTCCCAAGAACCGCTTCCACATCCGTCACCCGCGGGACGTGTTCTGTTGTAGATGGTCGCATCCCACTTCCCGCCAGGTGTTGCCCCGTTGTGTGTACAGCAGAACCATTCCATAAACAGGCTTTTTTTCTATGCTGGTATAAAATCTTTTCGATGTGTTGGTGTTCGGTTTACATTTATGTTTAGTTAAAAAAAACGATAGAGAGAAGAAGATAATTTTAACAATTCTCGCTGCACGGTGCATTAGCATCGTTGGCGTTATTAGCCGAGGGTCGAGAAGTGGACCGTCGTTATTCCGGCACGTTGCGCTTAACGAACTGTGAAAATAATAATAACAACGCGACTAAAGGGATAAGGTAAAACTCGCAGAGGACGCGAGGATTTTGGTTGGAGTTCTAGCGCGTCGGGCCGAGTGGCTCAGACCATTTTAATGTTTGGTTTACGCGCAAGTTTGCCGCGCGCGGTACGTCACCGCGCATTTCACCACTTTTTATCGCTGGTTCGCTCGAGCTGGCACCACCCCGCCCCCCCCCCCCCCCCCCCCCCCCCCCGCAGGCATGACGGTCCACTTAGTTGCAAGAGAGCGTGTTACTTTGAGTTTGCTAAACCCTCCATCGCTACACCTTCCCCTGATACGGGAGTTTAAAAGTTCACTTTGTGGCTAGGACAAGCCAGCATTTGCATTTTTTACTTACTTTATTGTTGACCTATCTCACATTACAGAAATGTAATGCCACGAGATACGACTAGCGAATCGTTATTTCTTTATTATAAAATGAGTTAAATGGTAGTTTGCGACAGTCGTGACTTCCGTAGTAGTATATTCCATTGCAGGAGTTCACAAATTTAAAACACTCCATTACAAATCGTCATAAGAAGCGTGCTTCCTTATAATTTTTAGAAAAGTTAAGATGGAATATTTTTTTCCAGTAACCCATGATACAAAAAGGTAATTACGTCTATGAGATGGGATTAATAATCACAATCGTACATCTTCATTATTTTTTAAATATTCTAAACATACCTAAATTTCGAGAATAATTTTATAATGTATGTAAATAAATATTAATAAGGGAAACATGAGAGTAGATTATCTGCTTTGTGTGATGTAAAAGTTACTACGGTAAACATTATTTTTATACTTATTAGGAAGTACAAAATGCGCCGATATCCAAGATCGCACAACTACCTTGAATTTGTGTCAAAATATAGCAAATGTCGTACCATATGTTCGGAATCACAGCTGTTGAACTGTTCTGCCATTGAGTTTCCTTTACATATTTCTAGAGTAAACCGTGATTCCTAATATTTTCGAAAATTAAAAATGTTAGCATAGAGGACGTACAGTCTTTCACAGAATTTTTCCCTGTGCCAAACTCTCCCATCTGGCCTGTAGTAGAATTAACCTTAGCGTGGCGCCCTTTAGGAAGTATCATATATATGTTTTCGGCCAATTGCGAAAGTGACGCGAACTTACAGTTGTCTGAATTATGCCTTATGCCCAAGAGGAAAATTTGAATATTTAAGAACACTATGTGTTTACTGATGACACTCAATTTAATGTATATAACATACGTGGTACCACAGCAATCTTGTTTATATATATATATATATATATATATATATATATATATATATATATATATATATATATATATATATATTTAATAGCACTTTACAATACGCACACTGGAAAAAAAATGTAGGAAGTGCTCCATGCAAAATTATTTTGTAGTAACTACAAAATAATTTAGTGGTGGCCACACATTTTTAGTGGCGACAAAATTTTTTTTTGGTTACCACAAAATAAATATTGCAGGGTGAATACCCACAAAATATTTTGTAGCTGCCACAAAACATTTTCTCCGTGTACTGTCCTTTTCACTTCCCGACTACAACTTTGTCACTTCCATTGGGACAAATCATAGAACATGACATTAGACAACCTTATTTTTTTTTAATATTGATAAATCTATGGGGAATACAGCTATGGTGCCGCTGTACATTATAGACTACGTTTTACGCATCGTTCCCTAATTTTTTTTACTACTTGGATTTTTGAAAGATTGTTCGAGACAGTTTAACAACTAGTTTCTTTAAATCAAAAATTTCTCAACGAATTTGTATGTTACCTGTGCAATTATTTAATACCATGTAAGGGAAACGGAAAACCTACTGCGTCTTGATACTAACGCTAAGTGTTTAAGAAAGCGTTTTTCTAGAATCCCATCTGCTTGTTGTGTGTACCTAAAAATCAACTTCGAAAGGCACGTGGCTTGAAACAAAAAGGGATTGTTTAAACTGAATATCGACCTTAATTGTAAAAAAAAAATTATAAATTCCACGAGTAAAAAATTATAACCACAAAGGCCGCAGAAGACATACTACTGAATTTAGGACATCGAATTTCACCTAAACACAGGCGGAAATCTTTGGAGGTCAACTTACATTTTATAAGACGTTAATTTTACCTTGTCGAAGAAGTTTTCTCTAACAAGGTCAAAAACGAAATAAGAAAATGAGTTTTAGCAATGTACTGTACATTTGGTGGTGCTTCAGTTTTATCACACATTTATTGTATTACAAAAAGGTGTAGATTAATTTATGCTGCATTTTTAGTTATGTGGGTTTTTTGCTCTTTTTGTTTCAATAGAAAGTTAAATGAGAGCCTCGACAAGACCAAACAATAAATAAAGTACGCTCACATTTCTTTAAGTGTACGGCCGGCTGTTATGATACTGTTAATTAAGTTACACTAGCGGGAATATCATAATAAAGAGATGCCTAAATATATGCACAACTTTAAGTCCGTTCTTCTGAAAGCAGCTTTAATAAATGCGCAGAGAACAAAGGACCGAGAATTCTGTATTTTCGCTCTCCATTTGTTTTGTTATGGGAGGAAGTAGTTACTCACGCATATTATAAAAAATCGTTAAACCGCTTGATTTTCCTAACTAGTCTATAAGTATTCAAAACATCATGTATCAGACATTCAGAAACGTTTTTTTTTTTAATTCTTCCAAAAATTTAATTAATTAACTTAAAGGCTGTTCGAAAAATGTAGAGATGCAACGTAAACACGAAGAGGAGCAATAAAAGACCCATTCAGCCTGGATCCGGATGTGAACCCATTACGAGTAAATGACAAGCTGACGTTACATCACATTAAGACTGACACCGGGTTACAAGATCGCTTTCGCGAGTCACTGTGGAGATGACTGACTGACTGACTGCATTAATGTGCGTGGTGTCAGGTCAGTATTTGAAACACCTACTGTGAATGGCGTCAGTACTGTACACTTCTGTATATATCCATATATTAAGAAGCAATAAAAAATTCCTAGTCAACACTAGTTCGGAATCGAACTGATTACGAGATGGTTGTTTTGAGGTGGGGGAAGGAGATACGACGCATGCGGCGTTAGAAACTAATTTTTAAGCCATACATTTGAGGGTACGTGCTCTGTGGGTGTCCAAAGTCATAAATGCTGTGAGTTCTCACCTATCGAAACGGTAACAAACTAAAGAAGTATTTTGGGCATATGCCATTGCAGAAAGTGATGAGTCACAGAAAACCATGCAATGGCGTATGTGCAAAATACTTCTTTAGGTTGTAACTCGCCCCCATTGCAAGAATCGTTAAAAAAAAATTGTAAATGGTCTCTAGTCTCATCCAAGTCTTTACAAAACCACTGTTTTATATTAAAGTACTTGTTTTTCATCTTTAAAACCATTTGTTGTCAATTAGAGAATATTAATCTGGTAATATGTATTTATTTAAAATAAAGTCTATATGTACCCCCATTGCTGTAGTTATAGTTAATATAGGACTTCTTTCATTTGGTCGGAATTCTTCAAAAGAAACGAGGGAGACTAACACAACTGCGCTAGTAAACTTGTTTACAACTTTGAAGACATGAATGTACGTAATATATCGCAGGTATCAGGGGCGGATCCAGCTCTAGGTTTTGGGGGAGTGAAGCCATTCCTTAAAAAGTAGCTATGCCCATCCCGTGTCAGGGGCTGTTCGGGGGTTCTCCCCCGAAAAAAAAAATAGTTTTTAAAGTGCAAAATGGTGCTATTCAAGACGTTGCCTAAAGAAAAAAATTGAATATAACGCTTTAAAATTTCGTAATATATTAAGGATAATCTATACATCAAAGGTAAAAAGGGGGGAGGGGTGCCCATTGGCAGGCATAATGCTACGCGCAAAGAACAGCTGAGTGTGGGACATAGGTATGTTGACTGCGGTTGGTTTGTAATATATAATAATATAAGTAAATACCAAACTGTTAAATATATTCAGGCTGTTAGGAAACACACCCGAAATATTTCGGGAGGTGAATCATTGCGGAAAATATTGACAGTTATGTATTGAAACTTATTGCATAGCTAACTTCACCCGTGAAATAAAAAGCAACCAGAAAAGTCTGAAAAATGTTGCTCTTAATTGACAATGATACGAAACTACGACCACTAACCACTGTATCAAATTGACCAGATAGTAAATGGGCGAGTTACATTCAGTGGTAAGAGACAAAATTTGTTTTTGACATGGTACTGTTGCAGGAACTTCATCAGTACCATTATGCGAATACGATTTTCCTCTCTATGGATACATAACTTGGAAGGTGCGTG
Organism: Medauroidea extradentata; assembly: GCA_003012365.1. NCBI lineage: Eukaryota > Metazoa > Arthropoda > Insecta > Phasmatodea > Phasmatidae > Medauroidea > Medauroidea extradentata. Next base: position 123,014 of record PNEQ01098093.1, read on the forward strand.
CCTACAGGTGCGAATGAGAACAGAGGTGCAATATTTTTCGGCGGGGGTACGTTCATCGACGTGACATGCGTGGTCACCAACGGCGGGATAGGTGAAGCAAAGAGACTAGAATTGTGCGTGTCGCGCGAATAGTCTGGGTGGCACGCGACAAGTTAGTGACGAGTGCGCGCCGCCTCGCTTCTATTCGTTGCAGTTGGCGGGCTGTAGTAGAAGCATCGTGTTCGGCATCGCTGCACAGGTGTGTGGCAATACAGCCCTCCGGTACCTCATTCCCAAGGTTAAAAGGAGACACCTTGCTGACCATTACGCTGGGAGGTCGTCACTCCTCACCTGGGGTGCAATTCTCAGATGATAAAATTGACCTTGGCGCGATTCATAACTGCAGACTACCTTTCTATTAGTAACGTCGATATTCCCAGACTTGAGGAACCCGGGTATTCGAATCCCGCCTACCGCCGCTTTCCTTCTCTGCCAACTGCGCTAGGCGGGTCACGCCTGCTGTCGAATGCTGGGAGAACTATAGCCATACTCCGATAATACCATATTTGCATTGTTATTATTGAATAATGTATAAATTATTGACAAAATAGTTTTTTTTCTTCGTGTCGTAGAAGTAAATGTGTTTTTTATTTCCTAATTTACAATAAGGGAATGTGAAAAGTTGCTAATTACATTTCGAGTGGTAATTTTATGTAGTGCGAAGCTATAACCTTATTCTTTGCTGTTGTGTTGGACGATGAAGTTCAGAAGTTGTACACATTATAATAAAATTGTGTTTCACTACGATACACCATCTCTTATGCTATTTACACGGTAATTACGAACTCAAAATCATTATTTTATTCGGCATCGCAAAAATAAAAATGTTAATTTAACAAGCTGGCAATTAAGTATGTTGTTAAATGCAGTTATTTCTTTATAAATGTACGTACTGCTTCTTCAACAAAGTTTGTGTAATTTACCATTAACCTCCATGAAAAATACAGAAAATTCGGTATATTTAATATATTAAATCGAAGAAAAATTTCATTCACGTAACATATTGATAACTAGGGACACGAGCCGCATTATATGTTACGTGTATTCTTGGTGTCCCATGAATTTGAGCTATTGTCAACCATAAATTTAATTTATTTTCTAAAATGCATGTAAGTTTATTATTTGGTTTATACTGCAATAATTTTGCATATATTAAATCCCTGAAATCATATATTACACGTGATTGTTTATGCCGCTAGCTATGCATGTATAACCTAATGTTTAAACAACTGTATCAACTCACTACCGGTACTACAGTTATTATCCCTTGTTAAATGAGATCCATTTTGTCTTCTTTTTCGAGGGCAGCGTGTAATGAAATTAAATTAAGTTACAAGAAACCATATTCTAACCATACGTATTCACGAGTTGCCCACATATGTGTGTTTTAGCTATAGACAAAACACAGTCGTAATTTAGAAATGGTTAACATATAAAAACATTAGCATCACTGCATTAAAATTGATCACTAAGTAGGCAACTTAAAGGCTTGGATACTTCCAAAATTTTCTAACCTCACATAAAGACCAATTTATAAAATTAGTATATTTTCGCCACGTGAAAATTGATGGCTTTCTATTGGCTATTATCTAAACTGTCATGTGACAAGAATGTAGGCGTGCGACAAGTACTGGGTTCTCTCGCTTGTGAGCCTGCCTGTTGCATTCTCAAATATTAACGACAAACCACAGTCGGGAGTTCACTTCTCCCACCTACAAGTTGTCACATGACTAGAATGTTATACACGAGGTTTCACATCATCACCGACAAGAAGCCACCGATTTTCACTTGGCAAAGACGAACGTATGTTGGAAATGCATGTTTGCAGAAAGTTTTGTGGGTAACGTAATTCTACTATCGAATTTGTTTAGTGATGCATAATAATGAAAGAGTATTTAAGTTGTCATGTGTAAAATTCAGAACTTCTAACTTGCGTGTGTGATTTACAGACAGGCTAAGTTAAATAAAACTGCATGCATAAACTGAACAAACGTGGTTTAAATTCGGCTGCGTATAACTTAGTTTGAATATCATCCCAGGGCACACCATAGCCGTGCAGCCTAAGCATAAAGCTGACAGAGTAGTTGAATATTGCTGACAGAAGGAGATTACACTCCTTCCAATCGCGGTGGCAGGTAGTGAAAACCCCCTTCACCTAGCAACGGTAACACCCACAGGCGGGCTACGGGAAACCGCCTTGCTGAGGGCGAGGCTATCCAACCTCTACGAAACCGCTTCTGTTGCCAGGCGGAACAGACCAGCTACTCAAGGACTTCTCCTGTAAGTCTCCTTCCAAGCAGGCGTCCATAAATCACTGCCACTCAGAGTCCAACCCGTGATCGGCTCAGCACAAGGCTGGGGCATTCACGCCGATCCCCTGAGCACCTGCGAAACACCGCGCATCTGAGTTTTCACCCGAGTAGGTGTCCACCCTCCAGGGCTCCAGAACCCCTTCTTCAGATCATTAGTACTCGAGATCCGCACCGCAGGACACTACTGCGTGTAGTAGAAGCAATAGGAACTCTTCGGACACTTAACAGTGCTGTCCGACCTTTTGCACATGTTCGGCACGAGCTCTTGGCTGTCTTGCTCGTCGCCATACATAGTTTCTCTTCCTAGCAGTGTGTGTGGGCAACCAGGAAGCAGCGCTTTGCTTCTCTTTTCTTGGTTTGCACGTACTGTAGGAGCCATAGTGCACGTTTATAAAACATTGCTTAAGAAGATCAATAAAACATACTTTAATATTGTAGATCCGTATTTCCGTGTATTTATGGCAATTTTCAGTAAAGCATACGTGAAGTGGCATTGCGGACCAACTTCCGTAAGTAAAAATTACGGAATCCACTTTCGAATATTTACAACAATTTTGGGAAACTATTTCCGTGAGTTTACGAACATTTTTGGCAGTTTATCTACGTTTATTTATCATCTTATAACATTTTCCTCGTAATACATTTTCGATTTATAGGATAACAATCCCAGACGGGATGTTACACGAAAATAATATTTAACAAACGTTTTAAATAAAATTTTGTGTAATAAAATTGTTAGCACCAGTGTGACACCTGATATCCAAACATGCACATGCGTTTAAGTGCGTTCAAATGTCATGTATACATTCACGTGGGGATTAGCATGTTTCGTGTGCAGCAAACCAAACAGAGGAAGTGCAGGCAGAACAGAACACTGGTAATCGGCTTGGCTGGTCCAACCTCCGTGGAATTCGGGAATTGAGGGAGGATAACAGGTATCGCATTATCACAATACGATCGCGTTTGTACCGCTAAATAGTTACCGTAGTCACGCTATTATGACATTGGAAGCCAGTAGCGGTTTGTTGGCAGTTGCATTTATGTTTCGTCTTGATTTCACTGTCGTTCGAGTACAGCAACGGAAAAATTTGTAAGAAACTAACACTGCTGAATAGGTCAGCATGGTAACTTAGAAAGTGAGTGAGAGATTTTAGTCAGCACTTATCATCGTGGTATTTAGCGCTGACGAGGTGTGACATGAGGTGAGTATGGAGCAGAGCCGGAATGAGATTGCGGGAAAACCCGCCGACGAACGTCATCGCCCGGCACGATTCTCACATGTGAAAATCCAGGGACTGACCCCGCCGGGAATCGAATCCGGATCCTATTGGTGGGAGGCGGATTGTCTGACCATTCGGCCGTCGTACCTCCATGGTAACTTAATGTTGTCAACTACATTTTTTACAGCGTGGATACTTTCTTTTAATGATCAGTGTAGAATCAGTGTGCTTTCTCTTCTTGCTCACTATAATAATATAAAATCTTGAGATTACGGGTTTGAATTGGGATCGGGAAATTTGGTACGCGCTTAGTATATAGAGGTCATACATTATCATTAAAACATTAGAGGCATGGATGGGAAAATGAGAGAATTGTTATAATTTCTGCTGGACAGTAGCAACGTCCGCAATGTTTCCAATATACGAGAGCCCGCTGTGGTTTAGTGGTCAGACCACTCAACATCTACCCCCCACCCGAAATGGCGATTCGGTTCGATTTCCGTTGGGGTCGCTCTGTCAGTCCAACTTTTTGCATGCGGAATACGTGGCCAGTGTATTTTTTTTCGGGGTGCTCTCATTTCTCCCACCCTCCCATTCCGCCGGTGCTGCATACGCACCTCACGTCTCCCTCACCAGTGGTCAACACATTGCTGTTAAGGTGGCTGCCTGTATGGACGTGTTTTGCGGGTTCGAGATCTCGAGGTGCGGATTCGCTAAAGACGACACAGCGCGCGCATCGCGCCTTCCCTGGCTTTAGAGTCATGGTTCCTATTTATCCGGTATTTGCGAGTTTAGTCTTTTAAATCCTGAAAGGGAGCAGACATCGTAAAACCGTTACGTAGAAATGTTGGAAATTGTTTGCACCACGTAGCCTAATTTTTTTAAAAACAAAAGTTTCTATAATCTTGGCTAGTTATCGACTTGATTAAAATTACTTAGTCAATAATAAGCCAAAATTATGGGAACTAACGTTTTGGAAAAAAATTAGGCTAATACACAAACAATATCCAACATTTCTATGAAACGATTTTGCGATATCTGCTCCATTTCAGGATTAAAATATAAAACTTACTAAAACAGTATACATACGGACTCGGGTCCTTAAGGGGCCTCCCTAGATAGGCTGCGTTTGTGTGCGAGACAGATGCGGTAAGTTTGGCGTTGGCCGACCTATGTGATGCATTATCGCCTATCCGCGCAAGCTACTCAGATGGCGTGCAGTGCTGTACTATTATCCTTTTCCTATGGGACTTTAAGCGGTGACCACATTATTTTATTTGCGGCTAGCATAGTTCAAAGTCTAACGCTTGTTTCTATGGTTGTGTTTTTCGAATCTGGTTGTTATTTTTACTGATACGGCAGTCTGGAAAAGCTATGTTTGGCCATTTTGAGGGGCCCGAAATAAACGTGCCGAATTTTGGAAACTATAGTGACATTGTTTGAAGTGTGTGTTCTTTTCGTAAGTATACAAATATAATGCGTGTTTAGTAGTTTCGGGGAAAAAAAAGAATAATCGCAACTTGCTGCAACGTATTTCAAGCCAAGAGCTGAACTAGCGTGCAAGGTCCCCTCCGAAAGGTTTTTACTATGGGACATTAAGCGGTGAGCATACAATTTTATTGGTGGAAAGTTTGTAACTAAGTTCAGCGCAGGTCGCAATATGAATTTCACATAGGCCCTACATACATCCGGTTAGTACATTTTGAAGTACGGAAGTCTGAAAAGGCCGTTTTTAGCTATGTTGGATGTCTTAGAGAAACAGTGTTTTTAATGAACATGGCGTCTTAGCAATTAAGTTTCGAACTTGTCTGAAGTTTGTTTTATTTTCGTACGTTGGCACAATGGGCGCACGCCTTAAGGCGTAAGTCACTGAACTGGCGTACAGTCTTCTAGTCGACAAGTCGCCTCTATAAGACATTCCGTAGTATGAAGTAATATTATAGATAAAGGTGTATTGTATACGCCTATACCTTTTAAAATATTTCACGCTAGCATATTAACTTATAATAAGGATTATACGGTCAGTAAAACCACCTACCATCACCATTTTTGGTCGCTTGAAAATGTTCTTTCGTGTGGAGTTGTGTACCTAAAATGGGTATACACACGTGCAACGTTCTTTCAATGATATTCCTAAACAGACGTCACTCATGCGGTGAGCAGCTTTGAACAATCTTGTTGCGGCCAAAGCTCTGTGCACCGCTCGGTGGCATGGACAGGCGGCCACCTTAAGCACTGATTTCAATTTCTCCAATCCGCTCTCATATACGAGAATCGGGAGCAGCCCTATCATAAATCGAGCCTAATTTTTCATGCCATTGTGTCACCTTGCCTCCGCGTTTATTTGTATTTACACCATCATTGCACCCCCTTCGTTGGTACCACGAGACAAAATATGATACGGAATGGCCATAGTCTGCAAAAACCTTTGAAAAGCCAAAAATATGCCACTGGAGTTAAAATATTGACGTTCGCATCACAAATATGTGAAAATAACAGTTTTAGATAGTTTATGTATGAATGTTTCTTACTAAATATCAGTTTGTTCCTTTTACAGAATACAAAAATAGTATTCAGCAGAACAGCTTTTATAAGATTTGGTTCTTCATACAGCAATACAAACAGTAAAACACCAATCAGTAACAAAATATTATTTGGGTTTTTCTCAGTTACAGCGATGTTCTATTTTTTTCTGGTTTGTGTATTTTATTTGTAAAATATTTGAAAAATACAACAGAGAAGCATTTTTAGAAATTTTACAGTGCAAATACCGTTTCAAGTGTTCTTGACAATGCGGTACAATAATTTACATTAAAATCGTCATGGGCTCTTTTCTAGCCCGACAGGATTGGAGATGGCATTTTCTAGAATTCTTTATTCTTTTTCTTAATTATAGCGTCTCTCGTCAAAATGAACGTAAGTAATTTCCTAATTATAAAAGCAACACGATAAACTGCGAACTGCTGTTGCACATGCTGTATGCCGATCTCGGTGGTACTCAGTTGAACATTTGCTGTTATACCTGTAATATGTTAGTGTATTGATAATAAAACATTCCGTATTTAAATAGGGTGCAAGAAAAAGATTCCTTCTTAAAACGATTAGTGGTTTCTGACCAATGTTACATGCCTAGATTGGCTTGCATTAGTGTATTTCCCGCTAACTTAAACGAACGAATTAGGAAGTTCTGAAACAGTCACTATAACTACAAGGAATGGGATACAACTATGTCAAAATTTATTCACTTCATGAAAATTAAAAGAACGTATTTTAAGGTTGTGATTACTGTTTACGCTTTTAAGAATTTGAGTAGCCGTATCCCCAAAAGGCAGACAGAATTACATCATTGTTTCTTTAGCTTGTGCGATTTTGCTATTATGGCAGGCTGAAAATAAATTGTTTAAACCACAGGAGACTACTGTTTACCAGGTGATTCTTATGCATTATTAAAATATTAATAAAATTCCGTATAACGCAACGGAAATTGAACTGGACTTCCTTTACTGAGGATAAAATTGAGTGCATTAATGACACAGATCACTTTGATTTAGTTTCGTATTACTATCACAAAATACTGAGTAAAATAATGTTAAAGAATTTGTGTTAAAATCAATTGGAGATTATATAGCAATCATAAATATTTAATAGATGGGTAGTCGTCACGTAAGCAAACATTCGCTACTTTTCATTTTTATTATATATATATATTTTAGATTACTCATACAAACCAACTTGGTCTCAAATAGGTTTTAAAGGTTACAAGGGTTAGGTTTCTCATCATAATACGTTAGAGGTTAGATATTTTCAAACAAGAATTCGTTTATGTCTAAACTCGGCACTTTATGCTTTTTTCTTTAGTACTAGCTGAATAACTATGTTATTCGGACTATGTTAGTATAAGTTTTTATGGTAAAGAATTTTCAATGAGTTAGTTATATTTGTGTACATATGCGTCTCATGATCGCATAGTCATGCATTTTTGAGCGAAGCTATTTAAAGTTGGTTTGTTGTTTCCTGCCTAAGGCAGGAAGTGGATGGAGAGACAGGAAAAGGATTTTATTATAGTCTAGAGGGCTGCCTTACCCGGTAGCCAATCCTGTTGCTCGTAGTTTGGGTGAAAAATGCATGAGATCGGTGAAATTGGCTGGGAAAAGGGCGTGTGAAAGGGGGGGGGGAGTGTGTGTAGGGAAACTATACTGAAGCCACAACAAAAGAAATTAGATACTATGTAAAATGATTTATCCCGCAAAACTCCTGACAAATTTTACGCTTCTAGTTTTTAAGCTAGAATGGCCCACAGCGTATGAAGAGTTGATTTCAGTGACTAGCACCAGTGCAGCCACGAGAAAGGAACTCTCTTCGCTCAACGTACAATGTATTGCAAATTATTGGTCACTAAATCAAATATGATGGAATTTAGAACGACTTGACTTCCAATTAAATTAATTGAAATATAGTATTACAATATCTTAGGTTATATACATAATTCAAATACAAAATCCCGTGGATACTAACACGATAAAAACATAAATTCCCCTCCTCCACCATCGAGGGCTGTGGTTGGTAGTGGCTAGAGCACTCGCCTACCACCAATTCGATACGGGTCAGTTCATGGCGTGGTCACCCCTTGGATTTTCGCATTTGGGAATCGTGCCAGACGATGCTGCCGGTCGGTGGGTTTTCTCAAGAATCGGTACCCCAAAATATTATTGGCAGGCTCAGTTCTGGGTGCATTTTATTCCCAGTAAGCTGATGTAGTACATCACTTACATTACTCTAAAAGGTTAACACATGCTCAAAAAATAATTTTTATGTCACGATTGTCACTCTGAATAGGGGTGAATATATAGTCATGTGACCATCAGTATGCGAGTGAATTTAACAGTAGTGGTGTCTGGGTGCAATGCCGACAGAAAATAATGTATGTTCTATTACGCTCCTGAGTAAGTTTTTAAGTACGAAATGTACCTAAAGGTAGACCCATCGAGAGGGTGCTAAAATGTAAACATACGTGGAAGCCGAATCGGAAACAGAATATAGGTATAAAACTGTTAAGGGTTTGGGTATCGTGTCCAACTGGTCTACAAATTCGCAAAGGAACAAAGCCAACACAATTTACCATGCATCTTCGGAAAACAGGATGTTGCACAATTTCGTGTCAATATTTTGGGGGATCATTCTTTACATCTAGTGGAACAAAAAAAATGTTACGTGAACATAGGTACGAAAATGCACAGTTTCTGCACAGTTCACAGTACAAGATACAGAGTGATTATTGCGCAAGCTGGGTCACGTTGCTATGGAATCATACACTGCACAGTACTTACCGTCCAATTAAATGTGTCTCGTCTGGTACTCGTCCGGTGTCTAGCTGACAATAATGGCTCTGATGGCATTACACACTGACAGACCTGACCTATGTTCATGTTTTATTTTTTGTTCTTTTAGATGCGATGATCGTTCCCACAAAATATTAGCATGCAGTTTCGCTTTTTTTATTTAGAAAGACGACGGGAATGACTATCGCAAAGTGCGCCTTACACTTGCTGAAAGTTAAGTGTGTTGATGATTACGAACCTGTTTCAGGTGGGGTCTCAAGTAAAGCTGTGCTGCAATCCAACAATTTTGCCGATATTCCTGTACAATGATTCGCCGATACTGCTAAAAAAATATCGGCCGATACGGAGCCGATCCGATACAACCAAATTTCAATTAAGTTTCATTGTTTCTATTTTAATGCAGAATAATTTTGTTTGCAATAATTTTGTGTTTGTCATCATGATAAAAGCATTTGTTATTTAATTTAGATACAATCAAACAATATCGACGTGTTATTAAAATGAACAAAATTTATTATGTCCTCAAACAAATGATCTGACTAGAATCTAAACATTTCTTATAGTCAGTGACATCTTCTATGTTAAGATATTATGTAAATTCTACACCCTCATATTTAAGTAAATATAAATTAAACTGTTAAATGTACAATATCGGAGTCGACAATTTAAAAATAATTCTGCACGAAAAAGACATCTTATCACGACCAAGTCATTAATTTTTCACCATCACTTTCAACTAAATTCGTTTCCAGATTTCATAAATGTTTTCGGTAAAAATATTTAATTTTTTTTTTTCGATTTTGTAAATTTTGATTATGTGATTTCTTTAACTTTTTCGATATTTTTAATGCAAGTTCGTCATAACTTTTGCTAATCTTCTAATATTCTTACATGTCAAGAAATGTTTGGCGGTAATGATCGTGTGCAAAATATCTTACCAAAATATAATATTAAAATATATTGAGTAGTTGAAAATCTATATATTTGTTACCTTTGATGTTTTATTTAGGACTTTAAACACAAAAAATACGAATTGAATGGGGAAACAAGTTTATAAGACAACATTAGTCATAAATAATTATTTATTATTATTTATTCCATCTTTAAAATCAGACATACTGTTTACAAAAAAATCCTCTAGTCTGTTAGATTTTATCTACTGACTTTACAATGTTTCATATCATACGTAACAATAACTGTTACATAAATATATTTACTTCATATTTTACTTAGTAGCGTTCATATTATAATTTTAACGGTACTAAAACACACAATTAATATGAATAACTTTTGAATAACCTATCTACCTTGAATATATTCAATCGTGTTTCGCGTCTATATTTACTATTTAAGACACACTATTTTACCATTGTTTTCACCGTCGGTAAAACTAATGCTGGATTATGTTATTCGCTCCCTGAATTCTATGCGATTAGTGAAAATAAATGCTGTCCATGTCAGTTCCCAAGACATCAGTTCTGTAAATCACAACGTCATTACAAACATAAAATTATTCATTCGCATCTATGTGTTCCGATCAGCTGTGTCTCAGCCTAAAGACGGGAATAGATTGCAATTCCCGAAACGTTGCATTTTTTTTTTTTTTTTTTCGTTGAATTGAACTTTGGTAGTGTTGTCTTCTGTCGTTCGTTTGTTGTCCATTTTCAACTGTTTTTTGTCTAATTCCATCTTTTTCATATCAGGAATCCGGTTTTCTTTATAACCGCCTTTTGTGTATGGGTGTTGTCGAAAAAAAATATTGAGTTCCTCTCGGATTGCTCTTTCCTGTTTTTTGCGTTTCTAGAACTTTGACATTTAACACAAGTCTGATCAACAAAACGTGAGCAATGGCGTATATCAACGAATCAGTTCATTCTTACTATAAAATTCTTTGTTCGTAATTTGTTTTGCCATTTTAAACAATATAATATTTATTTGATCCTTTAGTATTACAAACATAAACTATGAAGCACGAAATTACAGGACAAGAAGCGATGCTTCACTTTCCTAACATCCGCTATTTTCATGTCGACTTAGATATTCTCGAAACTCGCTTTCGTGGTTGAAAATCGATTGTCGATCTACGTACAATCGATACGTGGAATATAGATTATTACAGAACACGTTAAAATTGCGAAATTAAGTCGTAATTTCACACATAAAACATACGTGAAATAAATTACTTTTACCGGTATCGGCTATCGGCCGATGCTCTGATACGTCCATATCGGCAATATTGGCACTCACTGATCCTGATCGGCACAACATTAGTCTCGTTGTTCAGACCCAGATCTCAATGGACGAGAATTTTTCGGCTTGGGGTTCTCTTGTGATGAACTAACGTGGTTTGCAGGTTCCATAGTAATAATTCCGTTTTCTCGTTCATTCTTTCCATCGACGTTTCGCTCTCATTACACCTCGCACGGACCATTTTTATGGGTCGCCTAAATATAGTTCCTTGAGTAGGACAGCTGACTTCTAGCGCGAACATATCTAATCCGTGTTGACGCTGCTTGAAGGCATGGACGTGTGTGTCTGCATGTTTCCATTCTTTAAAACATGGGAGAAGATCTCCAGAACTTCAGTAATTTATTCTAGGTCAGTGAAAAGGTTAACGAAGCACTTTGCCGTCAAGGAGATTGCCGTAATCTCTAGAGCTCAAGAAGGTCCTAACTCAGAACAGGATTTTCTAACACGGCCCTTAGGTGTAGACGTATCTTGGACATTTCTGGAGAACTTAACAGATTCGCTAACTTGATCCGATTTAGCACGTTAGAAAATTTTAAACGCGAGAGTACTTTAGAGTGTGTGGTAGATAAACAAACGCTGACATCAATTGATCTCTACGCCTTGTTCGAAGCCAATATGGATAAAATACTCAATGACAATACTAGATAATGGTATTTGCTAACTTTATGAGTAAACATTTATCCAAAATTACTATTTCATTACGCGTAATCTATTGCACCGCAGTTAAATGCTCGATGTTCCGGCGTCAGAGATTGTGCCTCAGAAGTTCGAACACTGAACGTAATTTTTTTTAAAACGTTGACTAAAACTGTTGTCTAGGATTGCAATTGTTTAATTTTCGCAAATTGGCTTCAAGAAACCTACAGTTATAAATTAATGCTTTAAGCGTTGAATTGTACCACACCCTCTTAAGGCCGATTCTTGCGCAGTCATCTGTTTTATCGCGTCTACGATCAAGACAATCAACTGGCTCGTCTTACAATCTACGACTTACAGTTTGTGGTGGCAGCGGTAAGTGGGCTTTACGTCTTGTCGTCAGCGAGGTCATTAGAGACGCTGACACACAGCTTGGTACAATGGCAGGAGCTGGGAGAGGAGTCAGCCGTATCAGTTGTTAAGTAACCATCCCAGCATTCGTCCGGAGTGATTTTCGGAAACCATGGAAAACTGAAATCAGGATGGCCGGAGCCTGGGATCGAGCCCGCGTCCTCCCGAAGCGAGTCCAACGTGTTACCGTTGCGCATCATTGCTCGGTTAGGCGGTTTAACCTATGATGTTAAGATATATGTGTTTAGTATGTTATTCACATCTGGGATATTCCGGATTTATTTAGCACCATTTTCCCACTGTTCAACTGTTGCAGTATACATTTATTTACAAAATGCAGTCACATTTTATATGGCAAACATCTTGAACTAAGGCGTTAAACATTCTGGTGTTTAAGTCAGCATTAATCTTCCAAATTAACACGTATAACTCATCAGGCACTACTTGAATAAATTTTCCAGAAGACTCAAAACATTTGCTGAAATTCCACAAATGTCGTAATGTCTCTCGTTTTTTTTAATTTGTGCCCTTCATGATAACCTCACATAATACTTAATGCACTATCGCTTAATTTATAACTGCTTTCTTCCAGTGATTTTGGTTTTTGTCACATTATCGAAAGGCATGGCAGAATGTACAGAATTTGTAATTCATAAGGTCATAACTTGAGCAGAGGAGACATTGTGCTCCGGCGAGAAACTTTGCACCTTGTATAAGTACTTACTGAATATTAATTTTGAAGGTTCTCTTTCGAGGGTAAAGAGAATTGGGTAAATGTAATTTAATATGTTAGTCTTATATACCCAGGTATATTTGGGTACTTATTTTACTTAATTGTAATGTATCCGTAAGCGTAATATACATATCTGAAACTGAGCGTTATGTGAAACTGGAATTTTCCAATATCCCTCTATGTAGCCTCAAGGGCTTCAGAGCTTCGTAAATAAACGAATGACGAGTGTAAGTTGCAGAATGTTTATTCAAAACAATTTTTTTCCTTGATCCCCTTTATATATACATATACACACACAAACACACACACATGAGAGTTGTAAAAAGAATGCCCGTATCTTCCTTTTACAAAGCTACTCAGAGTGCCACTCGTTATCCCACTGGTGTACTAAAGTAAACTGGACAAACAATATCGTCGTTTCCGTTTTTTTTTTTTTTCAATTAAAGGCCTGCACAGATACGTACATTTTTAAGTACTTTTACTGCAACTGGAAAAATATTTGCAAAACTCAGGTAAACGGTAGCTTTGGAAACTGCGTAGTGTAATCAGACGCGTGTGTTAACGTTGTAGAAGAATGCGTCGGCAATAGACTCAGGTCCCGGTGTCCCGATATTAGTGGAGCGGGGATGGGCAATAGAAAATCGACGCGTGCTACCGACAATCGGTAATCGAACTCGACGCCGGTCATGGCTGCCCGAGTTGTCGAACGTGGCAAATGGCAATTAATAACAACGGCGCGCCGACCACTGCACGGTCGTTGGTGAGTCCTGCAGCTGGGATGTCCTCCCGTCAACCCCCTTTCCATCAACATGATTGCACTCTCTCACCTTCACAGCTCATTATTCGGTGCGGGGTGACTTGCGAAAAATGACTGGAAACAGGCCACTGATCGTATTTTCCTCTTATATTCCAGCACGTGTTTTCCAGGCCGTTTGTACCGAAGATGTCGGACGGGTCCAGATGGAGCATATGTCGCCGGGAGTGAAACAAAACAAACGCTTATTGTGGATATGACCAATACGGCTGAATTGTTTACATACACACAACAGCGAGGTTACTGCCTTGGTTCAGCCAATAGGAAAACATTTGATCTTTGTATTGCTTGCTGTATAAAATTAAACCAACAGCCATAAATATATACGAATATTTTAAAAAAATAAGAAATATTAGTTAGAAACTAAACAGAGCTAAAATATAGAGTTTTCAACCTATAACATCAATTAAAAAGCATAATACAGTCATTTACCTTAGAAATACCAGGCTGTTGTGTAATTTTGAGGTTAAGGCAGTATGGAGGCCGGCTAATTTCAGCTGACTACCTATCCCCCATCTTGGCTTCACTCCCCTGCCCTCATTCCAACTTTATGCTACCCCCGTGGTTTGTATCGAACAGGGGGCCGTAATGGTGTATCGGCCAACTTAAAAGAAAAAAAAAAGATTTGTTACCACCACAAAATATTTTGTCTTTATGGACAACAAGTCCGACCGCTTGGCTCAGTGGTTAGCGCTCCTGGCTGCTGAGGCAAGGGTCCCGGGTTCGATTCCCGGCCGGGGAGGTGACATTTACATCCACCTCCTCGGGTTCAGGACTGGGTGTTTGTGTTCGTCTTGTCTGTGTGCCAGAAGACAACTTACCATTACAACAACTACACTATACAAATGTTACTGGGGAAATGCATTAATTAACTACCTTAGAGGGGGGGGAATGTTTGGTGCAGTGGCGAGGCGTTAGCCTTGCCATTGTACCAAACATTAAAAAAAAAGTGGTTAGAGTTTCTGGATTACTGGGTCAAGGGACGCGGGTTCGATTCCCGGCCGGGGAGGTTAATATTTTTACAGCTGCCTCTCTGTGTTCAGGACTGGGTGCTGTGTTGTCTCCGCTTACACATACTACGGAAGACAGTGGCGAATCACTGCAAAATCACCTCGCCTAGTCATCATCGCAGGACGTCGTGGTTTCCATCAACTCGTTCTCCGTGGTTGTAAACATGCCTCTTCGGGCGGAACACACATCATCATCATTATGGACTACAAACGTTTATACTACCCCCAGTAAAATTTTGCAGTAAATACAAAAGGTGTGATCACAAAAAGTTTAGGTTTGCTCCATACTGACACTAAGAAAATATTTTTTTCTCTCTTGTGCTTCACAAGACGATACGGTTACGATGTCTGACGGTGGTCATCTCCGGTTTTTCCACACACAAAAATATGTTATGGCAGCTACATAATGCTTTCTTAATATTGGCCCTGACAAATATTTTTGTGCACGTCACAGTACATTTTTTTCTGTCACCACTAAGAAATGTGATTACAAAAAAGTTTGGTTTTCCCCTAAACAATTTTGCTGGGACATTCATTACAACATTTTTTTTGCGCATGTGGGAAACATGGTGGACGTTACTGTTGACCAGCTGCCCTTTCCCGAGATTGTCTATTTTCCCTCGACATTACATATTGAGTACGTTGCTCCATACTTAAGCCCTTGTCACCGCTCACTATGACTTGGGACAGGAAAATTTCGCGAAATCAATGACCTGCATGTTAGAATTAACTATCGTATTCATACTCAACCCTGACTATACGTCCACTAGCTGCTATTCAATGGAACAGCAAACAATGAACGAATAGATGTGGCTTGAGTACGCATAGGATAATGGATTCTAGCATGCGGGTCATTGAATTCACGAAATTTTCCTGTCCCAGCTATTCGGGATATTTCATGTAGACCTGAAAGCTGTACTGGCAAACAGATAATTTTTTGAGAAGTGGAACAGCTTTACTACAAAGATTGTGAAATGACTCGTAGACAACTACAGCAGGAGTAAAAGGCAGAAAATGTGCTAGAAAGGTTAGGTTCCGATGACCCATAAGGTGCCACCTGGGTAAAAGCCTGATTAAAACTGGGTCTGGGCGAACACTGATTGTCGAGGAGGGCAAGTTTTAAATGGATTACCGGCAGAAAGCCATGTTTATCAATATTATGCTAGCACAGGCACAAAGTCATCAAGAGGAGTCGCAAGAAAGAAGAGTATATATGCCGTGCACTGATTCACTCGTCTGAGCACAGTTTCAATGCGGGTGGAAGGAGGGTGTGCTGGCCTTCGGGATTAAAACTTGCCCCAGCTATGACCCAAAGCCTCGCTGGTAAAAATTATGGCTTCACTCGCAATTCTGGATTATTTGGCTCTCCAGTCACTTATGGACACAACCTACGTGCTCCTTAGAGGCTCAGAAGTGATGGATCTATAAGGGAAACCTTCAATCGCGCATCAAATGTCAAGTGCTGAACTAGCGTGCAAGACACCCACCGATATGTTTTCCAGTCTGAAAAAGGCCGTTTTGAGCTATGTAGGAGGGGAAGTGCTTCGATCAATTGAAGAGATTTTGGTCAGCACTTAACATCTAGGTTTTCAGCGCTAGTGAGGAGTGACATTATGTGAGTAGCCTATGGAGCAGCGCCAAAATGGAAGGGCGGGGGATACGGAAGATCCGTGAGAAAACACGCCGACCAGCAGAATCGTCGGCACGATTCCCATATACGAAAATCCGGGGACCGACACCGCCGGGAATTGAACCCGGATCTCCTTGGTGGGAGTCCAATGCTCTAGCCTCTACGTCACCGTGGTCCCTGGAGCACTTCGAAACAGTGTTTTAAATAAGCACGGTGTCTTAACAATGACATTTCATCCTTGTCCGAAGTGTGTTTTCTTTTCGTACGTTGGCACAATGGGCGTATGTGGAACAGTTTTTTTTAAATAAACCTATTCACACACTGCAATGTATTTGAAGCGCGTGGTAGACGGTGCTCTTATGAAGCGAATATTTGAAATTTCCGATTACAGATTTTTTATTTGCCTATCGCTGTTGTTCTAACGAGTCACCTTTCTTACAGTTATTCTGTAATTAGTCATGCAATAACGTATGTTAATACTTTCCCTGACTGATTTTCGTCTACACTAAATATGAAGTACGTAAACACCGATTATCAGTGCGGCTTTCTGTACGTTGAAAACTTTAAAAACAAAAATAAAAGTTTGTAATAAGAAACCTTTTTGGAACAACTCTTGCACGCAAGAATGGATAACGAGATCGTACAAGAATGAATTAACATTTCAACATAATTTTTTCTCGTGTTTAACGTGCACCCGGATATATTTTTATTTATTTTGGTGTAAAGTTTGTGAAATACGGCATTTGTAGGCAAAACCATAAGTCGTTATGTTGTCTAAGTTTTTCATAAATAAATATTTTTTTTTTTAATTTTTACGTTAACAATTGTGCTATTTTAGTGTTATCCGTGTTTCCCAATTAAAACGGATAATCGGGAGTTTACTATCCTGCAGTTACAATACTTCTGTTAAAATAAGGACAACATACGTATGGATTGTACGTACAATAATATGTTTTGTAGAAGCCACAGTGTGTTCTGTAAAATAAAACTGCTCTTTTATCCTTATACAGACGACATTGTCGTAGGGAACAATTAATATAGTACCGACAGCGAAACGCGACTGTTGTTCACATATTAACATAATTATGGTGATTACAACAATAATTTTCTTTCGGTCTAATTACACGCCAGTAGTACTCATGCTACGCATGTTCCTTTATTACAATCTAAATAGACACTCACATTTAATAGAAAAAATATACATATAATAGAATATCAAACATTTAATTTCACGCCTCTCATCTATATTAACGCTGTGTAGTTAAGCAATTGACTTAAATTGAGATTAATTTAGTTTCCGAAATAACCATCAACCCTACTACTATATTAGTGCAACTAGTGCAACTATATCAGTGAAGTAGTTTGGAAAAGTTATTAACATTTTGTTAGCAACTAGGTCACGAGATAAATCTTTTCCTAACACCTCAGTCTTCAGTCAATAGTACTGTTATGCTGGTGTTGAAGGTTATTTCAGGAGCAAGATGATGACGTTAACCAACTGTTCACTCAAGTCTCCATACGTGTTCTTTTAATGCTGTAGGCACAACGTGCTTTCTAGCTGACACAATCAAGTCAAGGCACAGTAATTTTCTGCATACGGCCCAAAAAATTTAGACTTTGCAGTTGTTGAAAATATCAAAACCACATTTCCGTTATTTTCACGAATGTAGGGTATAGTACCTATATATTTTTTAACGAATTGGTTCTTTTAAATAATACAAATATGTTTTGTTAAAAATATCCCTAGTTGTAACAAAACTTCATAAAAAAAGGGCGTAATAAAACTTCTCAGCTCGATCTCATATACACAGCTTAGGCCCCTACTAATGTCGCTGTACACCACGTAATTTCGACGGTTCTGTACGCAAAGTTGACAACTTGGGTGGCTGACGTTAGCTCTCTATCTTACATCCTCTTTAAGACGCAGGTGTGTCACTATGTAGGCTACCTCTGTCTGTCTTAACTTAACCGGGGCAACACATCTCACACTGTTTGCTGGAGAAGTGGATGACGAGGTAAGTAGCGTAGGGCTTTGGATTTGGTTTATCACACAGAGACCCATAAATATTTTCGTAAATTTGGTAAAATCGTACTTCTAAAATTTCAATTATGTTAGTTAAATACGTTGATAAAGTAGTAATTAGTTGAAAAATACTTTTTTCCCCGCGAAAACCAACGTGTACACAATTATTGTTTTGTGAATAAATTAAATATAGTTGACATCAAAATTTAAAAGTTTGCTTAATTTATGACCGTAAGATTATTAGTTAATCGCAAAATTAATATATTCGTATTAATTTGAATACTTAAGGATTAACATAATCACAATGTACCATCCAATGCAACCGAGAGAGGTGGCGCAACGGTAGCACATTCGGCTCACATTCGGAAGGACCCGAGTTTGATCCCCGGCTCTGGCCATCCTGATTTCGGTTTTACATGGTTTCCCGAAATCACTTCAAGCGCATGCTAGGATGATCTCTTAGCATACGCCATGGCCTATCCCATCTATTAGCTCCTGCCATTGTACCAAGTAGTGTCACCATCTGTAATGACCTCGTTGTCGACGAGACGTAAAGCCCTCTTACCTTACCTTATCATCCAATGCAATGTGATTTTATGTAATAGGTTCCTCTGTTGGACAGAGTACCAAGCGTTAAAAAATATACAGTGTGCCTTAAATCGTTAGTAATGTAAAACCAGTGACCTATATTTGACAAAAAAAGAGGATATTAAGTGACGGATAACTAGGGATGATTTTAAGCAAATACTGCAGAACCACTTAAACCAGAGCACCCTACTGCAGCTATGGTATGGGTCGTTGCTGTGAAATATTTACAAAGTAAAAATATATTTTTTCCCCAGTTATGATATTAAACCCATTATACACCTGTCTCGTCATAATGTAGGCATAAGACTACAAAACATGTATGAAGCCTAGTATATCCAGAATGGCTACAGCTAAAATATTATATTTTCTGAAATTCAACAATAGAGGTTGAGCAATGGGCATATTTATACACCGACTGTAGAAATAATATATGTATATATTTAGTTTACATTAAATTTGTTTAAGAATCAATCAATTATGCTTGTTTTACTTGATAAACATTTCGTTCAACTATAGGTAACTATATTACACTACTGGTTTTTAAACATACGACAATGTAATTATGGTACGAAAAACAAGTTCCAGCGACATATTTCGAGGCATCATTTTATTAGGTAAGAAATTCACATGCCTCGCAAGTTATTTTTAAAATTTGCATTGTTTGTAGGTAGCGGTGTTATGAGTGAAGTTTAGAACTCTCGTCACAAAAGGGATAACACTGAAAGAATGTAGATGTACGACGGAAAGGGGGAGGTAAACACGGCATTGAAGAAAGAAAATGAAAAGTTGTATATCTTGTAATCGAATTCCTTCTCATTCAACTTTCTTGTAATTCCACATAGCTTCCAGATTATGAGATTTGTGCCCTCAGAACGTCCAAGATATTACAAGCCAAGACCGACGCTGAACGGCGTTTTGTTGAGAAAATAGAAGAGAACAGAGACGGACAGAGCGAGAGAGAGAAAGTGGGAAAAAGGAAAAAAAGGACAAATAAAGGGGAGGTGCTTGCTCGGAAGTCAGTAAAGTAAACTTGTAATTTGCGGGAAGATGGTTTGTCGAGCGTTTCAAGGTTCGACATTGTGTACAGTCGAGGAATTAGATAAAATTGTACACAACAATATTAGGACGCAGTTTTAACCATCAGAATTGGTTATTGTTCCGATAAATACACACGGAAAAGAATATTTTTGGCAGCTACAATATATTTTGTTAATTATCATCCTTCCATAAATTATTTCTACTTGCCACAACATATTTTGTTGTCATCACTAAAATATTGTGGTCAGAAACAAGTAATTTAAGTTTACTTCAAAATATAATTATTTGGCAGAGAATAGTTCTTACAACATTTTTCTTGCAAAGCATTATCAGGTTTATAATCACAACGTTATTTTTAACTTGTAGATGCAGCAAGATTGACAGATTTTAATTTCTGTAACAGGTCAGAACAAGTGAAACTTAATAGTCCATAAACGTTAACTAAGAGCTATGCAAGTCAATACTTTAAAATATGATAGGTGAACTACCTGTTTGATCTGCGAGTTTGGAACTAGATGGTAGATGGAGAAACGTTTCTAGAAAAACTTTTATTATTATCCACCAATAAAATTATTTTCGTTCGGTTGCATAGTTCACCAGGTATTTCAAGTACGCTTTCTTTTCTCCTCTGTAATACGGCATTTGCCTTTGAACACTATCAACGTGCTGTTACAAGGTTAACCTGTGAAGAACAATAGCGTGCACAGCGTAAACGTTCAAGTAGGCTTGTCAAGGCGTTTCCAGTTCTTGAGTGAAGACATGCTACCTTATAAATGTAACTTGTTCCATCCAACCTTTCATAAGAGCTGGTTGCACATGCTGGTTTTTACGCCATTCCTGACGAGCAAGTACAAAGAATCGAAGTGAATGAAGGGGATAATATTCAAACAATAAATAATTCATCGAACCATATTGGATTTCATTATGCCCTCACTGAATGTAACATTTAGTTATTCCTTTAGCACGATGTCCATAGAACGTATTTTCAAGATGTAAAAAACAGCATTATAGCCCCAATTGTTTTTCGATATACAGGTTGTCCTGGAACAAACGCATAGTAATCACACTAATGCAAATCCTGGGCCAAACTGAAGAAGAAAGTGAAAGTGACTAAATTTTGTACGACGACATTTTACTTGCACGATGTGGCAACACTGGATCCGGAGAAAGTCTCCTCTTGCGCTTCACGTCCAGGTATTATTTTATGTATGTTACGTCAAGTAAACGTAGGATAATGTTTTGACTGCTCAGTAATTTTAATCAGCAACCATAATATGCAGGTCAGAACACTAGTAGTAAGATAACTGCCACATATTGCATATGCAACATTTTGCCACAATCACTTTTGTTTCCAATTCAGCCCAGGATTCGCGTGGTGGGCTTATAATGCGGTTATATCTGGACATGCTGTATATTCGTATTGTCACGTGATAAAAAAAAAGTGTAGAAATCTAAGATTTCCAAATTTTATTTTCGCTGTTCAGAAGCCTGCTTAGCAAAAGCAAACAACTTAGTACTGTAAACGCCGAGGAAAGTAAAGGAAACAAAATACGCATCTGAAGAACGTACGACCTTGATAGGAACATATTGGTAATGAGTATCCTCTGAGAATACAGCAACACGGCGATACGCAATGTAAAATCATGCGTGTCTGCTTGAACGCATTGCAGTAAACAGACACACTGATCTCCTCTAGTTCTTGTAATATTCATTGTTGACTAGACATGCAGAAAATACCCTATACTAACTTTCACGTCCTGAACATGTTACACGGGCTAGACATGAACAAGTAAATTTCCAAACTGTCAGTTTCTACTTCACGTCTCCTGGATGTCAGAGCAAAACACGCATAGCTTCTTCCTACGACGGCCGTTTGAAAGCACGCAAGAAAAATACCTAGAGTCACTGACTACTAAATAAATACTAATTAAAAAAAACTCTGACGGTATTTACAGACATTTGTATCTTTACAAACGATTTTAATCTTTCTGCATTTGTTAGGCTAATTAATTTCCTTGACATTGAATTTTGTGTTTATCTCTACGTATTTATTCGAAAATAAATACTTATTTAGTATTATTAACAAAACTTTGAAATTTGTGTTTCTTATAATAAGTCTATCGAAAATGAAGCAGTAGACGTAATATTTAGCAGAATAATACTGTTATACTTTCTCTGTTGTCTTAAATTTTACCTAGATCTTTCAACAGTATAAAAGTATAATTTTACAAAATCTTTAGTTTTACAATACCGTAGAGTGATTATGTTACATTTCTGCCAAGTAATATTTAATTTAATGTATGATATAAAATTTAAGATTCTTATTTGTGACTCACAACAGAAACAATATAAATAGCATATTTATGTTTGTTGTAAAATAATAAATTCAGTCTTTGGCTTTTTGTATTCTTAATATGACATTGTCCTACTTTTATTTATTTGTGAAACGACACATTCAGGCTCTATTTGTGATATTTTTAAAATGAAATTATGTTTAACTCGCGAGTAGGGCATTACTTAATTCGGATTGTGTTGTATGTATTATCGCGACTTTCTAAATCACTGGTTTAGAGTTTTTTTATACATTTTCTTTCGTAATCACAACTTTTAATTCAGTAAACTGTCAAAACTGCCAACAAATAATTAAGGACGGATTTTCTGTTAGTAATACTCTCTCGAAA
Organism: Medauroidea extradentata; assembly: GCA_003012365.1. Taxonomy (NCBI): domain Eukaryota; kingdom Metazoa; phylum Arthropoda; class Insecta; order Phasmatodea; family Phasmatidae; genus Medauroidea; species Medauroidea extradentata. The sequence goes on from PNEQ01098093.1 coordinate 145,738, forward strand.
TTCTTCTTTGTTCTCGCAGCCTTTTGCAAAAACTTTTCTTTCGTTAATGTCTCATTTAAAATATCTTAGTTTAGAGGATGTCGGTTTTGGTAGTTGTGTAATCAACATACGTAACAAACTGCTATTAATTTTAGAAGTATCCACTCGTTGGTCAGTTTTGTTACTTCTAGGCGACGTAATTTACGGTACCAGATTTATATAAATAACATTTTATGTATTAATATAAAAAACGGAAGATACACTGTATTTAAGCGTTGAACCGTGACATAAAACATTCATCTATCTACGACTAGAAATCTGTCTAAAATCACAACTGTTAACAGCGGATGTCCCCAAGGAGCGTGATTATGATGAAAATAGAGTACATGGAACATAGTGGCGACGAGATTTCAGATACAATTGCGTATGTCACCCTTACAGGTCCCTAAATTCTAGTCATCTAGAAAAGTAATAAAATCGTCATTACTTGCTTCTCAAAGTATCATGATAAATCGTAAATGTTTTAAACTCTGTACCGATTCTTTGATTGGTGTTGAGACAACTCAACATTTTCAAAGGAATCTGTAATCGTAACGTATTTCTGAAATAAAGTTTTTTTTTTCACAGGTGTACACTTATTATAACAGCGAATGTGAGACTTATTGAAATAATTTCGTAAATAATGTTAAGGTATCGAACTCAAAACGCAAACCACGACAGTTCTCAAAATAATAATTTAATATTTTTAGCTACAACAGTATTACTGTTGTTCTGCAGATTGGATATCTCCCGGTAAAATAAATCACAATTGTCTTGCATCTACAAGCCACTTACATTTAGGCTATAATGGAGTCCAGGCTATAAAATTTAAAATTTGCTATTTCCAAAAGCGAGTGGAATAAAATTTCGCGACCCTGTAGAGTAAGATTTTTAAATGAATTAAAAAAACTTTTTGACGCTTACTGTCTGACACTACACATAAACCCCCCTGAAAATTACTGCTATTTTTTCCCACCTATTGATATCAATTGCTTGAAAATTACACAATATTCATGAATAGTATTGTACGCTTCCCGCTAGTGCTTTAAATGAAGATAAACTAAAGTAAATTTATTTTATAATGTATTGAAACTTTCCGTGGGTACTGTTCCGTAATCACTCATTTTATTATAATGGTTAGAATTCTGTTACATTGTGACAGCATATTGGAACTAAGTGACACTCAAAATGTTGACTTCTTAGGCATTTCGATTAAAATGTAAGGAACATTATTTGTGTACATTAACCATAAATCTAATCCAAATATATCGGTTTTGTAATTTCTTACTAAACGACCCATGATAAACATTTCGAATAGCATGTCATCTTAAGCTGTCTCAAAGGAACCTTGGTTTACGGTACGTTTACGTATGTGTGTAGGAACTTATTATGTACATTGTCGGAGCACATAAGCCTTACAATCATACATTCATATCGTGTTATTAAAACAGTCGTTTATTTAATTATATCTTAAAACGTTGACATATTTGTCCCTAAACAAGCCACGAATTAAAAAAAACTGTAAATTAATTTTATTTCAGAATTGCTTTAAGCAAGACAGTTAAACATTAGAGTTACTTTTAAATATAAAGGTTAAATCAAAACAATGTAATATAAGTGAACATATTTATGTTGAGTCCACTTATTGCTTGGCCAGGTACAAGTGTATTTTTATTATATAATATGTTATATTTGATCTCTGTTCAGGCGCGGAAGCCAGAGTACGTACAGTATATGCCTACACAAAAATTCATGAAACAAAACGTCCGTGAAGACATTTCTGAATCATCTAAGCGATATTAAAAAGTAAGACCTAACAGCACCGGAGTTACCCACATATATATACATATTGCACAACAAATTATTTTTCCGATGTACTGCTTGTAATGACAGGCAACATGCTGTACACGAATGTACTTGCATCTGTGCGTATGCTCATGGTATTGTTACGTCTAACTTAAAATTTCACTTTAGAGCTATGACTGCCATTCCTGTTATTGCGCTACATTTATCTAATGATGACAGCCCACAGCTGCGATGACTTCAGTTTTTGCGTAGAGTTGAAATCCATACTGAATATAACATAATAAAAAACAAAATCGCATTTACGAAATATGTAAAAATATAGCATTTTGTGTATGTGTTATGCATTCCGTCACTGTTTAAAATGATATTCGATAACGTAACGTGCTGAATGAGTGTATAGGTAATCTGAAGATTTGGTCCCTACAGGGAATCTTTGCTGTATAATGGTTTCTCCTATGGTTACTATTAATAAGTGTAACATAGCTTATGGCGGCAAGCTATTTTAATTGTAAACTTATCTTAAAAAGTTAAACATATTATGCATTTTTAAAACAGAATACTGTACGATTTAAAATTTTGGAATATGTACTTAATGCACAGTAGGAATTATAACATATGGAATGAACTTGTAGTATCGGTCTATAATTTGGCTCAATCTGTTTTGTTTCAGTTTGGAGAAATGGAGAGGTCAAGAATGCGGAAAAGAAGGAAAACCTACAAGAAAAGAGATAAAATTTAAGACTTCAACAAAAGTGTCAGTGTGATTGAGTTTTATTTTCCGAAGTTATGATTTGTGAAAGCAGAAAATTATTTCCAAGCAGAGATGACATCAGTTATGTTTCTTTTATTGCATGTTTAGGTTCCGTAAGAGTGTAGGATACAACATTGATGCTTTACATACTTGTCGAAATATGAAGGCGAGAAGAGACATGAAGTTGTGGCAAGCGAATCCTAGGTGAGGGGAGAGCGTGTGCGCGGCTCGTGGAGGCTGTGACTATGGACCATCGAGCGGGATCGAGTTTCCCAGATGGCAGGCGAGGGAGACCAAGATGGTCGGAGAGATGAGGCGGCCGTCATGAACGACTCCGAAGCATCTTGGTGGCCAGAGCTCGGCAGTTGGTCCAACGATTCGTGGTGGAACGCGACCGTCCCTCTGGGGAACTCGTCCCGGGGGACAGACGAAGGATGGGACCGATGGTCCCTGCTGGCACAGGACCGGGCCCTTCTCCTCCTCTTACTTCTGTTGTTCTCAGTAACCACCGTGTTCGGGAACACACTAGTCATTCTGGCCGTGATCCGCGAGCGCTACCTCCACACCGCCACCAACTACTTTGTCACATCGCTCGCTGTCGCCGACTGCCTCGTCGGCCTCGTCGTCATGCCCTTCTCCGCCGTCTACGAGATCCTCGAACACACCTGGTTCTTCGGCACCGACTGGTGCGACGTGTGGCGTTCCCTCGACGTGCTCTTCAGCACCGCGTCCATCCTCAACTTGTGCGTCATCTCGCTGGACCGCTACTGGGCCATCACCGACCCCATCACCTACCCCATGAGGATGACGTTCCACCGGGCGGGCCTGCTGATCGCGGCCGTGTGGATATGCTCCGGGGCCATCTCCTTCCCTGCGATCGCGTGGTGGAGGGCCGTGCGGACAGAGCAGGTGCCCGCCTACAAGTGCCCCTTCACAGACCACCTCGGCTACCTCATATTCTCCTCCACCATCTCCTTCTACCTGCCGCTGTTCGTAATGGTGTTCACTTACTACCGCATCTACCGCGCCGCCATGGTGCAGACGAGGTCGCTCAAGCTGGGCAGCAAGCAGGTGATGATGGGTACAGGCGAGCTAGAACTGACTCTGAGGATCCATCGAGGCGGTGCGGGCAGCAGCGGCAGTTCCGGGGACGGAAGGCCGCTCTACCACGCCGATGACCTCCAGGGCGAACTGGACGACCCGCCCAGCCAACACAACGGCCTCACTCGCCAGACGTCCACGCGGCTCGTCGCCAGCACCAAGACCATGGGCAAGAACTTCTCGCTCAGCCGCAAGCTCGCCAAGTTCGCCAAAGAGAAGAAGGCCGCCAAGACGCTGGGCATCGTGATGGGCGTGTTCATCGTGTGCTGGCTGCCATTCTTCGTCGTCAACCTGCTGTCTGGCTTCTGTGCCAGCTGCATCTACCAGGAGCAGCTCGTGTCGGCCGTCGTCACGTGGCTGGGCTGGATCAACTCCAGCATGAACCCCGTCATCTATGCGTGCTGGAGCCGCGACTTTCGCAGGTAAGACCAGCTCTTCCTATATCTTATCTACTTGTCATGTTATCTTTCAAATGCGTTGACCATATGAGAGGATTTTCTTTACGTCATTACCCTTATTTTTAATATGTGTTTTCTGTCTTGCTTACATCGTACTTTGGCGAAGGGTTTTTTTTAACCGTTTCGTCGCTTTGCGACTCGGGCAGCACGCATAACGTCGTATGCGAATAAAATACAGTTAATGTAAAACATTAGTTTTAATATTTAATTTTTAATGTAATACTTGACAATTCAGCTGAATTATATGTGTACAAATAAACTTTTATCTTCTTTAGTCTCCGACCTAAATCGTAGCTGCATATTTTAATCGTTAAATTTTAAAATTAATTTATTAATAATTCGTAAGTAGTTTTGAAGTAGAACTTGTCAAATGGGAGTTGTTTGTCTTAAATTGCAGTGCTTCTCAATATATTTAATTACTTTTGGTTTTGAATGTTGACTTTGTATTGAATCAAGTGATACGCGCTGGTAAAAGTGATAGTCTTTGTCATTATACGAAGTTATGAAAAGGCAGAGTACCTTTATTCCTCTTTCAATACTATTATCTTATTAGACGTCAAATATGAGTTCTGAGCCAGTAGTAATTCACTCGACAATACTAAATATTTTGTTATAAAACTACAAAACCACGTTCGAAAAGCATGAGGCTATGTTTAAGGAATGAACTACTTATTTAATTAAATTAAACATCGTTAAATATTACATAAGTGGAAATATTTATAGCAAATAAGCCACGTAAATTATTTTTTTTTTTTTGCTTTGAGGGTTCTGGTAGAGAGTCGTGCCAACACGCTGCTTGTCCCTCCATCCGCATTTCCCCAGACAATGGATCGTCCGGATCATCTCCGTATTATGTCTTGTCATCACTTTGGATGACCGGAACAGTAAGGCATAATTTGACGAAGCAAATTCTGCATATAGCAGATCATTTAAGCCCAGCATTGTGACAAGTGCAGCCTCCGATGCACTTTTTCATCCCCTTTTACACCGAGGGAGGTGGCGCAAACGGTAACACGTTGAACTCGAATTCAGGAGGACTCGGGTTCGATTCCCGGTTTCGGCCATACTGATTTTTGTTTTACATAGTTTCCCGAAAGTGCTCGAAGCGAGTGTTCGGATGGTTCCTGAACAAAGGCCATGGCCAACTCCTCTCCCAACTTCCGTCATTGTACCAAGTTGTGTGTCACCGTCTCTAATGACCTCGCTGCGACGAGACGTAAAGCCCACTTAACTTACCATGCCCGTACACGTGATAAATTTGAGGAGTGTTTGTGGAGCCGATTCACTTTTGTAGTGATTGGGATTAACCCCTGTTGGTTTCTCGTCCAACGACAATCTCACACTTATTTCTCCACCCCTAACGACTTTTTCACTTGGTAGTAGGTGCGGTAGGATATTTGACAGCATCTTCTGCTGGGGATAAACGGACCAAGTTAACCTTCACAATGGCTTCTGTCATCACAAAATGTTGGTATGGTAGATCCTGTAGAGAACAGTGGACGTCCTCCTCCAAATAAAGAGTCACGAGTATATTCTCTACAGCTCTGGCAATGACCTCGTGACTGGCATATGATTTCAGAAAAACTGTAGCTAGATCCGTCAGATGCGATTCTTCTGAAGAACGCTCAATAATTTGTCTTTCCCTGGCAGAAAATGGTGAGTGGATCTACACCAACATGCTTGTCTGAAAGTTTATTGATCTGCTGGTTGATGCTAAGGTAAACACTTTTTCTTTCCCTGTGATAGTTATCTTTCCAAACGAGTTGCATGTAAACTGTTAGACCCCTTCAATACCCAATTTTTGAGCCAAGTGATAATTGATTTCAAGACCTCTAACAATTCCACTGCTGATGGATAGTACTTTGTCAGTAGTTGAAAATGAAAGGTGGATACTGGACCCGTTCCTAAGTTCCTCAACATCAGCATTGTCTGGTGAGATTTGTCTTGATCTTATGTCAACGTGTTGTGTTGTTCAGTGGTTGTACAAGGAATGTTCCAGAATCTTTCCACTTCTTAGCAAGTGTTCAGCATGTACACTATTCCTTCAGTCCACCTTAGTAGGGGTATTGTTTTAATTCATGTGGGTTATAGTAATGAAAGTATACTTTACACTATTACTAAACAATTGCAGTGATCCTATCATAGCAGTTGCATTGTTAATAACAACCCAGTTAATTATATTATGCACAATAACTTCAACCATTCACGCCACACTGAATCAGGTTTATAAAGAGCACTATAGAGCGCGGACTTACGTAAGGTAAATACACGAGGTAACCACATTTTTCTTAACTTGGTTAGTTTATTACATTCACTTTAATAAAATACATATGTGTAATTCCTTTTACATTGTTTTATGCTTATTTTACCTTGAAATACCAATAATACGTCATCGGAAATGTGTACATTATTTTCTAGTAAAAGTTTAATTTTATAATTTATTTATTTTCTACTCATAATGGGAGAACTAATTGATCTACAGGCTTCGTTCAGTGTTGAAATCAAAGATACGTTAAGTAACTATTTTTTTAAAATTATTTTTCTCGTAGGATGAGTAGTTTTCCCGATATTTCGATCGAAACTCAACCAAAATTAAAATTTCTCACTTTTTGGAAAAAAATTTATAAACGTTTAGTATCTCGGGAACTATTGAACATAGATAGTTACAACAGGGCTCAAATTATTGATAATTTATTGAAGTTTAAGTAACTTGCTTACTATTTTTTTCTAAAATACATACTTGAACAGTTATAAGTAAAATATTGAAATAAGGCCGACATTTTGCAGTTTTTCACACATTACGCAGTTAGCACAGGTTTTTTGAAGCTGCAAACTTGGATTTACTCACTGATACTGGTCCTAACAACGTATAAAAAATTGAAACTATATGACTGCATGCGTTTTTGAGATTTTAACCTCTTATCATATGCAAATTGACTGGCCTGTAGAGAAAATTGCACACTTTCTGCCATGTGAAAGCAGATACTATAAAGCATGTCCTAGATTATTTTATAAATATGTTTTCGACAGTCTAGTAAATGTAGTCTTACATCAAACTGGTTCAGTAATATGTATATTTGTTGATAACGAAAAAAATTATTTTTTTTTTATTTTCAACGTACTACACGGAGGAATAGTTTCTTTACTTAAAAGTGAAAATAACTCTCTGAAATTATGCCTTCTTTTAGGCAAGATATGCATTATAAGTTCTTTATAAAAATTATCTAGACAGAAAGTCTAAGAAATATGTATCTAGAGATCGATGCTTTAAACAGAAATTCACTTGTAATGAATTATTCTATTACTACGCTGTCGACACTGTTACAGAGAAAAACTTGCTCTCGTGTCTTTCCTCAAATACTTGACTTCCGTGAGACATCTGCAAGTTCTCAACTTTTGTGAACTGCTATGAATCACGTACTCTATCTTCAGTTAAAATTTATGCAGGCAGGTTCTGTATGCTTATTGCTAAAGTAACTATTCTATCTAAATGTTATGTTCCTTGAACTCCTGGTTCTAAACGTATTCGGCTCACTTTGTTTACATGCACAACAATGTCAGCTTCATTTACCAGTAGTTTGCGGGGCGATATTGTACCCTCTGGAACAGTCCGTGAAGAGGTCTGCAATATGACGTCAGAGTAATTATGAATTAATTTTATCTCGTAAGTGTATGGGAATATTATTTAACTTATTGAGGGGCTTTCGGTACAAAATTATGGTACATGATACCAAACGTAACTCATGACCTTACAATATCAATTCGCTGGAAAAGAAGAACTACCAACGATGATGGACAAATATCCCGTACCTACCCTTTTGCGTAATATTCGTGAAAACCAAGAGGTTCAAGCCTAAATAAGGTAAGATATCACAACCAATTCAAATGCGTATAATGACCTGAGAAGGCGGCTTAAAATATGTGACATTGTTGTAGTGAAATACTTATATAAAAACCTTATTGTGAGAAACACGGAAGCGTACGGTTACTTTGTTAGTACATTGTGTTTTGAGTTTTGTGTACCAATGTCAATATCGCGTGTGGATCTCTGTTGAGTATTATTTACATCGTTTAGTAAATTATTAATCCCTTTTACACAAGGAGAAACTACTTTACATGTTGTGGATTATTACCTTGTGTTATTTAAGTAATTTTTCATTACATACAGGTGGTCCTGATAAAATTTTTTTTATTGTACCAGAGATTCCGCTAACACACCAAAGATAGAATTTTCAGACAAACGCAAACGGTAGACATAATGAAAAATGAGCAAAACCGATTATTACTTTGATATTTGTGTTTACAAAGTTGTTTTACTGATCATTAGATGACGAAACCGCTAGAAACTTTTATAACATGCTTACTTCATAACTTTCTGCGTCTGTATTAACCGGAGAAACATTTACAAGCACATGTCAACAGTACGTTCTATCATGGCAAGGGACAACATAAACGCACTCCTTGAAGTTTGGCAATATATTTCTGTGATACTCTGAAGATATAGAATATATTTTATGAGATACAGGGATACTGTGTTGCTCGTTCCTTCATGTTTTGGGGCAAAACATGTCTGTGATAAAAAAAAGTTTCCTTTTATTACCCTACAGAAAAGTAACAAAAGAGTATGGCACGCCTGGATATACGACAGTCACGTACGCAGAGTTCTGTGATATGTGTTATACACACACACACACACACAGACACAGACAGACACAGACACAGACACAGACACACACACACACATATGTATATAATTTCAGTTCTCATAAGCAAACATGAGATAATTTGTAAGAATGCAAACAGCTGGACTTTTGTACTAAAATAAACACAAATAATCTGCTACATAAAAAATTATATAATGGGACTGCGAAAATTTCCCCCCCCCCCAAATGTACGGTAGGTATTATAATCTTTTCATTTGTTTTCTTTAAAATTAAAAAAAAATCACCTTTTTCATTATTTTTAGTTTTTAGATCTTAAATTTATATATATTTGAGCCAAAAATTAATAATTAATATACTATTGTAAAATTTATATTTATATCTACGGTCTTAAAAGTAAACTTGCCCCAGCACGAGTCACGTTTCTATTGGAAACGTCATCATATTTTAAATTTAAACGAATAAAATTGAACCGAAACATCTTAATTCAATTTCCTCTATTTCAACGAAAAAAAAAAAAAAAAATGAACTAACATTTTTTAAAGTCAATTTCCTAAATTTAAGCAAAAAAATTGTGCTGAAATCTCTTTAAGTCAATTTCCTAAATTTAAACGAAAAAATTTATCCGAAAAAAGTTTATTGTCCTAGAATCTACAAATTATATCTACTTGTGTAGGATACAGGTCTATTTTATATAATATATACTGGCGTATCGTGGTATTCAATTAATTTTTAGATTAAGTCATTATTGCATTATCAAAGTAAAACACAATATAATTTAAATTATTTACTTTGCAGTGAGATTAAGAACAGTTAAAACGTATTTTGACATTCAATGTTAAATAAGGTAAAAAATAACTTTTTATCCCTCTCAGGATTAATGAAAATGTGTTATTTTTTAAAAAGATTTTTTGAAATTATTGTTTATAGTACAAATAACTGGAAGGCAAAAGCAATAGCGTATGAATTAATAAAAATTGAGATGTTATTGTAGAGGGCACGTTGATAAATCAGTAATCTCTTGCAATTTTCAATTACATGGGAATATTGTTAAATTTTATTCTTTGCAGGTATTGAGGATAAATAAACACGGCAGGAAAAATTACATCCAGTTTTGGAAATAACATGTAATAATCTTGTGTTTTTTAAAATAATGTTCTCAATTAAATTTACCTACAGAGATCTCAACGATTTTAAAAAAATGTCGCGTTCAAAAATTTTCGTGAATGCATTCATTCAAAAGTAAATTATAGTTAAGCACTTTGAAGTTAATACGTATTAATTTGTCATGGTCACAGTGGTTATTTTCGTACTGGCTCAAACGTATCCACAGAAAAATAAACGTAACCCTTGTTATTACACTGATATTTCGGAACATTTATTACCGGTACTCCCCCTATTTGGGTAAATTGATTTTCTAATAGTGTAGCCGGAGCTACACCGCTGACCTCATGTCGCCATTTCAAAAGCGTAATCCCCATTTTTACCAGGCTTTTGTTAACTCGCTTTATAGTCTGTCTGTTTATTTGTCTGTTCGGTACAAATTTTGCTGGTTTAAGATCGATTAAAAATTTTCACACGGTCAAGCAGAAATACATTTTAAAATAAAAAAATAATAATATGCCACATATTAAAAATAAATAATAAGTTTAAAAAAAATCCCTAGTCCCATGTAGATTTATAACTCCATACAGATACCTAACCCCGCTTCATATTATCCGAGCCATTCGTTTCGTCTATATTGATCTCGTTACTGACAAGAAATTCAGATCCGAGGTTTTTATAATAAACTTGCTGCCCGGCCGCGACATTTCAGCCGTTGAATTTTTTAAGGAAAAAATATACCGATAGCTTATCGTGTTAATGAAATATTGAGGGTATGTCGGAAAACACATTTGACGACTTTTCGCTACCAAAGAATAACGATACCTCACTAGGTTTCAGATACGGAGGATATCGGGGAAATATATTTTATCCCCTTATCACGCAAGGGAAAGCCACCCTTAATATTTCATACTTCAAAAAGGAAATGAACATTTTTGCCAGCTGCCACTAATATGTCCGTACGGGGAACAGTTATGATTTTATATCCGCACATATTACATATTAGTAGCATCTCGTAGAAGAGTTAATTTTCTATTTGAAGTATTAACATTAACTGGTAGTTTTCCCTTGTGGCGCAGGGACTCTGCGTCAGATGGGGTGAAATGTATATTTCCGATATCCTCGATTTCTCATAAACCTGGTGAGGAATTGTTATGCTTTGGGGGTGAAAAATCGTAATACGTGTTTTCGATACGTCCTAAATATCTCATTAAGCTATCGTCATAGTTTTTCTTTCAAATTACACGTGTGAAAAGCTGCGCAGCTAGAATGTATCGATCACCAACGTTCAGTCATAGCTGTGAATGCTATCTTCAATGTGAGAGGTCCGGGTTCTATCACAGATACCAGATTAAAAACTTAGAATACTCTTTACGAAGTTTTTTTACAGTATCTTACTCTGTGAACTAATTTCACTTCAAGAAAAATATTGTTGTAGGTTCCATGCTTCTGTTAAAATAGCGACAATAGTCCAGTTGGGTTATCGGTTCTATTTGGATTGTTCGAACATCAATCTGTTCTAGCAGCAACAATACGATTTGTTTAAAAAATATGCTTTTTGCTCCTTCTACAGAACCGATTGTTACTTCTACAAAACAAATTGTTGTTGAAGGATTCTAGATAGTACTGACAACCAGACTGGATCGCTGTCCCTAATGTACCAAAAGTATGTTACCTACAACAATACTCTTCTTTCAATGTTGTGACGTGCAGTGCGCGATGTGCAGGAACATCTGCTAGAGGCGTCTTCGAAACGATCAATATGGGGATTTAAGGTTTAGGAATTTAGAGTGTATGGTTTTGAACGTCAAATATCAGCGCTGCATGTGGTAAAGTCGGAAACTAGAGTTTTGATGGAATTTCGATGTTGTTTTGTTACTTCCCTCGTATATAGGTTTACGAAAAGTCACTTCTTAGCCCGGGTAGAGTAAAATTTAAAAAAATGAACCTAGCTATTTGCTGACATTTATTTGTCACAACCTAACTAATTTGCAGTGATAAGGCAAATATGGGTGACAGAGATGGTATCGCTAACTCTAATAGGTTAGTTCTTGTAAATATCGTTTGAAAATAAATAATGCCTGTAGTTATTTACCGCAAATACGTGTTTTTAGTTATTATATTTTTTTCAATAAAAACGTAATTAAAAATTATACCAGCAATTAATTTTGTTACAACATTAGAAACTTATTTTCAATATAAACACGTATTATAATTGTTTACACACAATATAAATTGGTGATGTTTTGTTCTTTCGTTGTATAATGCTTGTCGTATATAGTTATTATTAGTTTCAGTTGAATCACGGGATTATAATACTTAAATACACAACAGCAGACGATTTTACAGACCTATTTGGGGATTCAGGGCCGTATCTTTAAACGCCTTTCGAAAGCGCTGTTAGCAGACATTCACCTGGCAGCTTGCCAACTACTCGCATCCTATAAACGCCTTTCGGAAGCTTGCCAGCTGAAAGCGCTTCCACATCCTCTTTAAGTGTAAATATGGCAACATAGCACCACTTTTCTTCCATTAGATAGTACGCAGATTTAATACAGGAACGCACCCTGCAAATTTCGATCGTCTTTTCTGACTTTTCACATTTGTTGTTCATATCTGAGATGATGTTATTGTCTTTGGATTTAGGGTAGGTACGTAAAAGCAATATTTTTTGTAAAGGTTAAATACGTTTAAAGTAGTATTTATGAGGGATTTTTTAAGTGAGCATAATATTGTGTTTGCATCACGGCCGTAGAAGAACAAGTCTGGACACTCACCTGGAAACTTGACCCCCTTGTTGTTTGGCTGTAGTTCACCAAGTTACCAATAATGTTATACATTTTTGGCGCTGTAATCCGGGCGGTCGAGCTCAAACTCCACCCACTTCCCTCCCACTAAGATAAACAATTTATCAAAACGTATTTTTTTTATCAATTTATGAAATGCTTCCTCCGCTCACAATTTTAAATCATGGCTCCAGAAATCTTTATTTACTTCATAATGTTAACAATGGAAAAACGTGGGCGGAGTTTGAGTCCGACCGCCCGGATTACAGCGCTGAAAAGTACAACATTCTCGGTAACTTGACGAACTACAGCCAGACAACATGGGAGTCAAGCAAAATACATTGGTAGATAGGCGAGCGTTCAGATCTGTTCTTCTACGACCGTGATTTGCATAGAGAACAGTACAGATTTTACAAATGTTTAGAACCAATTATTCAATAAAGAAATACATAAAACGGAAAATTAAAAAAAAAAAAAAAAAACAACTATGGAATAACCTGTCACACGAATCACTTCATGAAAGTACGAGAACATTTCAAAATTTAATAGTTTATTTTGACAGTTGACGTAATTATCGCAAGAAACTAACGAATATATTAAGATCATAAATACGTCACATTAAATGTGTACATACGGAAAAGTTTTCGTTAATATGTGTTAACCGTCATTTTCGTACAACGATGTTATCATTTCTATGCAAAATTCTCTCTTATTTCCGAAACAAAGGTACACAAATAACAAACATATACACGTGCAGTAACAATTTTGGTTTGTGAAAAGTCTCACCTTGTAGCAAACCCTCCATGTAATATTGTGTACACTTTAAACGGGTCTGGTATACTTTACAGTAGCTTCTGTTTATTGAAAACTTTAAATACGAAATACCTAAACTCGTTCCAATCAAGAATATCTTTTTAAAATGTTGCATTTTCGTATGTAACGAGTATCGTTTGACAGGTTATCCCAGAGAAGATCCACCGCCATTGTTATAAAGACACAATGAAAACAGCTGAACAGACTTTCGAATCACCGTCTGACCACATTCACCTGAAAGTGGATGGCCCTTCGCTTCCAGGCATCCAACCAACCAACGAAAGAGGTTTATAGTGTGTGGTTCGGCCGGAACAGACTTTCGGTGATTGGATAACAACCGAAAGCCGTTTATAGATACAGCCCTTAGTGTGCGACTCTACCTCAGCGAATTTCAACCCTAACCCCCCAAATCTTTAGGCTCTAAAATTAGTCAGGTTATCGATGTAGGTACCTAAACGACAGTGTTCTAGCGGATTCGAACACGGCATAGGTCGGGGGGTCACAGAAGTCACAGACAGACCTGAGTCCTCCGAAGCCTCGAGAACGTCGGACGTCTCTCGTAGGGCCAAGGCCGACGTCATGGCCTCGTACATCCTCTGCAAGCAGATGAGCGGCCTCTTTTGTACGAGAGTTGTACACGTGTAACGCTCCCCTTACGTCTCTTCTGCTACACAAAGACGTCGAACCACTCCTCCCGCCACGTCGACCGTGGCGAACCACGTCAACAGGTGATTTATGTCTCTGGAGCTGACAAGAATTTATCACTGTTTATTTATTTGACGTATTACACCACAGTTACACTTAAAAGTACGTTAGTAAGTACAATAATATATTCTGTGTTAACTAACTTCGGAATCCGTCCAATATTTGGGCATCAGCGTCTGTAGCCAGATTATAGCTGATAGCGTCACATAAATGAGATCTTGGAACTATCAATTATACGTCGTCAGCGGAGAATCCTTCATTGTGTGTTCCTGTGTTCCACAGTCTATTGTTGAGCCTCATAGTCACAGCACAGGTTGGTGACTTTCATAATCTCCATTTATACATGGAAGTTTTGTACCTGGCCTGACCTATTCTCAAGCAGTTCAGTCTAGTTCAGTATACCTCTCTGTTGTTTGTACACTTGTAGTTTATTGATAGGGTCTGTAATACCTTGGTGACTAATTTATCACTGTAAGACTTTCATAAAATCAATCGCAATTTAAGTATTTTATAAGTACACACCCAGACACACATATCTAGGCTGTTTGGTAATTATAGGTACAAACGAAAGTGGTGTGTCGAGGCCAATGAAACAAGCAAATAATGCTTATAAACATAGTTCCGGCGTACAAGGTATGGACACGTGCAAACTTGGCAATGTTGCAACACTGTTACCGCCGTCTGTACCAGGCACCAGTTCGCACAGTCAACAGCAAATGTAGTGCGGCTGCGTGTTGTTCACGAACTACATGGACGCGTTGTGGATGGTTAGGCTACCGCTGCATTCGAAACACACCTGGAATTTTTGAACGTGTACGGGCATCGATGCGAAGACCTGCTGAAGCCTGCCGTCACATGAACGGCGCCCATTTCGAACACTTGTTGTAATGTCTTCGTCCACATGTATAACATTGTGTCAGTGTTCCCGAGGATCAAAACGTCACAACGTTCCTGTCGTAACATGTGATGTGTCATTGGAAAAATCATTGGTTTCCGGACCTATGTTTATTGGCATTATTTGCTTGTTTCATCGTCTTCGACGCACCCCTTTCGTTTGAGTTTCTCGTATGTAAAATATCTAAGTTAGAATGCCGACATTATAACAGTAACGGCTCTCACACATACCTCGTATACGAGGGCGCGGGAGGTTCCAAATCGTTCGGGCGAGCAGCTTGCACATGAACGAAAACTCGCGCATAATCTCCTAGATTTCTTTTCTTTCAGTTGAAGATGCAGTGAGGTGGTACAGTAGTTAAATGCTTTACTAGTGATCTAGAGGACTCGGGCTTGATTTATAGTTCGATCATCCTGTTTTCAGTTTCTCTATTGGTTTTCAGAAATCTCTCCGGTAGAATGCAAATATGGCTTATTAAGGTGGTCACCTGTGTGAACGTATTTTCGCGTTTAAGATCTAGAAGTAGATAAGCGGTAAGGACGACGCAACACGCACATTACGCTTCACCCTAAGACCCTATTATAACCGCGTCGCAAAGCAGTTTTACGATCGTTAGCCGCGCTAAACTAGACACTGGTGATGAAAGCGAATGCAACTCCCTCTCTTTGCGACTGCGAACTGTCCACGTGACGCTCACATATCGCAAAGTCTGTCGCAAATTAACACACCGTCTCGAGGGCTCGTTACGGCACGCAAAGTGGATTTCCAAGATAAAATGGCGGACATTTTCCTCGAGTCGCCGTAACCTCACATATTTAAACAATTGTAATTAAATGATTTGGCGTAGAAACAGTCGGATACATATGTTACATCAATATTTACGCTTCGCACATTAGTTTTACGAATAAAAACGGCAGATTATATAAAAGACCACACGCATTTTGTAAAATAAATGTAGATTTCTAACTGATATGGCCATTCGAGTTAGCTGTTTTGTTTCACAATTCAAATTTTAAAAATACAAAACTACAATACTGTCAATAAAACCTTTAATATAGGGTCACTTAAGCAAAAGTATAAGAAACACGGAAATATTGTATGGGTATCAATTTACATGTTACTTGTTCGTAGCGTCATGTTGAAGTACCTATTGGTTAGTGTCGTTGCATTCAAATCTTTTTCGTATTTTGGGCATAAGATCGATCCCAACACATGTGCAGATTTTTTTAACTTTTAATTAATTATCTCTGTCAGTTTATTCAGAAAATTACAGTTCTATGTGCTGAAGCTTTACTTTTATGTTCAAAACGAATAGAGTAAAATTTTCCGTGCAGTTTTTCTTACCACCACGATTCAAATAGGAGTCAAATACCAGGCAAAATAAGTAGTATTTTATAAACATTTTTTGCAATATTAGTACGTTACTTTAACGCATAATTTTGAGGCAAATATTGACTCTCTCTAATGGAGATATAATGCTTGGGTGAAAAACGAGTGTTTAAAATGTAGTAATGACGCCGTATCACAACTCGTGTCGTAAATGTAAACACTGTAAATAGTAATACCGAAGAACCACACATTCTTTATAATATTAACTCAATGGCACTACTTCCCTTGTCTACAGCACTGCTAAAATAACTTACGTTTTGTAATGCAATTCTTACCGACATCTAGCGGAGCATATATAAACTATTACCTAATAGTTAGACTAAGTGGCACTACCATCGAGGATGACAATTAACCACGGAAAGATAAATTTCAGCCTTTGGAATATTTTTGTTATAGAGAGAAATTTATTCACAGAAGCATTGCCAACTGCCGTCGCAGAGATTGCGTTGTCGCAAAGTTTTTGCGTGCTCGCAAAATATAGCGAATCTCGCAAATGAGGACGATCATAATCACGAAATCGCTATATAAACTACGATGCATCGCAAAGTTGCGTGCAGTCGCAAGCTAGCGACGCAAGGTCATAATCGCCACTAGGCGCAAGTTACTAAACTGGCGCGCAGTCTTCCCGCCAACTCACTTCTATGATACATTCTTCACGACCCTGCTACACACGCAGCTTCCACTTTTCTCTATGCAAGACCGCGCAATGCAACTATGTGGTGCAAGAGTGGATTAACTGACGCCAATAGTGACATGATGTATCTCAGCGATTTAATAATAAAGATTATGTATCTCAGGGTTAATTTTGAAGTTACGTTTGCACTGCTCATCTAAAGTAGGATCCGGTATGCGTATGCGGGGAACACCAGTGGATTTCTTACCAACAGAAGTTCTAGAAGCGTTCGCTGGGGAACCTAGAAATACTTGCATGCAGAACCAGCTAAAATATACTCCAGTACTACTGAAAGAAACTACAGTCCAAAAAATTTTAAAATAATTTATATCGTACTATGCTCGTAACGAAAATGACACACGTAAGACGGCTGAACAAGATGTGGTAATATTAAGACTCACGTAAAGTAATATCCATTTTAATACCATTAATCATACTTGGCTGACTCCTAGTATTGAAAAATAAAAACATCTGGATCCTTCAGAAACCAAATTAAGTAGATCACATTAATAATACAAGATGAGTGTAGCAGAATATACTTAAATTTACTGATGTCTCTTAGAAAATATAAAATTATTAATTTTAACTGTGCCACGCCTAAATCTAGGATTTCAATATGAATTATTTAACTCAGAGATGCCCCGTCGGGCGAATTATTTCCAGAGAGCTACACGCTAACAGACTGCATAAAAATCGGATGATGACGTTGTCAATTACGGCCAGGCTCTAACTACGAGACAAATGGCTGGCGAGACTTAACTTTACTCTTTACGTCACGTCGGTGAGCGAAGTTCTGCACCGTCTGGAAGGTCTCATAGAAATACGAGGAGAGGCTTTTCTCCGCGTCCTGTTCCCTATGTCAGCTAACGGGCTGACTGGTGCCGGCGAAATAAAGTCGATACACGCACCATACGGTCAGACGCGGTAGTACAAATCTGCTAAATATCCACAAATTATTACTACCAAGACCTCTTCTTTCACAGCAAACTGCAGTCCCGACACGTCTTCGCCTAATCAGGCGGCCTGATGCACAAAATATATCTCGCAGCTACTTAAAATCCTGAAACAAGAGCATGCACATCGCGTGACTCTCTCTCCTATAGTCGCCGTCCAAAAAGCCCCCATTCATCGCATACTGCATTCAAAACGGAAACGCCAGTCACTTCAGCCAATCAAAATGCTACCCTTCAGCGTTCTTTCAAAACTACCATTGTCGTGTCTCGAGCCACCTCCAAAGCACTACTAGCATGTCTGCACTCGGTAATTAATAGAGAAATGACTTTAAACTGCACTTTCTGAACTAAGCCTGTCTCTTAGTACTCTTATTGCACAAAACATCAGCCATCACAAAATTATAATTGATTAAACAGATTAAACTCAGCAAAATAAAATACTTGTAAAATAAAATTACGAAGAACACATCTGACGTAATAAAAATAGTATAACGGGGCTTGAATTTGGTCAAATGCTACAACCCTAACATTTTATGACGTAATATGAAAGGTGAAGATGCATTGTTTACGTCTATACCTTTTAGAAGATTCTGTGCCAAGATTTTCTAACATAAAAAAGACCACAAAACACCAATATTCGCCATTTCCGGCAGAGTAAAAATCAACTGTGGAGATACACGGGTGATCTGAAATGGGTACCGTGTGTAACGTTAACGTTCCTTGAATGCCAATCTTAAGCAAAAATAGCTTACTCACGCTGAGGAATGTTCGAATTCCCTATTGTCGGCCGAAGCTCTGCACATCGCTCGGCTGCCTGGACAAGCGGCCACCTTAATACGAGCCACTTCCTTGTTTTCAGAGTTATTTGTTTCGTCTGTAACGACGTTGCTGTTCACGACACGACAAGCCTTAACAAATAACTATAGGATTTTCAAGAAGTGAGCACTTATAAGGCCCTCACAAAAGTATAATTTATTTTGACTTCAGACGTTTACGTTTAAAAACAACCGTTAATGGTTTCTCTAAAAATTTAATTCAAGCAAGGGACGGACGTTTAGAAATACACTGATAGTCAATATTTACATGTGCTTAATAAGTCCTTGTTATATCATGGACGGCGTATAACTGCTATTAGTTACTTTGATCGTTAAATTAATTTAGTAAGCTTAGAATTAACCAAACAGTTCTGTGTTTGCCTCTTCTGTATATTTTCCAAACGACAAGCCCTATGGATTTTGTTGGATACTGAATTGTTTGTCTGTTTATTCGTAAGATGCAATAAATATATTTCCCTAGTTTTCAGCACAGTTTGTTAACTTCCTGTCGCCATTGATTTTTTAATCTTTTTAAAAGCCGTATTCATGTTGCCGAACAATGTATTGAATCGTGAGACTGCAGATGACGTACCTACTAATTTTATCATTTACTGACTCAAAATTTGCTTGGTGTGTTTTCCGGATAATATAACGGATGGAACTTGTAAACGTTTATAATAAAATTGCGTATTTTAACAATATAATTGTTGTAATGAATCCGCACAGAGTTTCTTCTTATTCCTCTCTGTGTTGAAATAATTATAGAGAGCCGACATTACTACAATATTAACAATACAAAAACTCTATGTATGAGGTGCACATGTGTACATCATAGGCAGCTGCTGACGATTGATCGATAAATACCGAGTCGTTATCATTTACCAACTAAAT
This sequence comes from Medauroidea extradentata, assembly GCA_003012365.1. NCBI lineage: Eukaryota > Metazoa > Arthropoda > Insecta > Phasmatodea > Phasmatidae > Medauroidea > Medauroidea extradentata. Next base: position 165,557 of record PNEQ01098093.1, read on the forward strand.
TTTTCCGGATAGATCTAAGTAAGAATTAAGTTTACTTTATGAAACATTATTTACCACGTTTTAATAAAAAGAAAAAATATTACAAATTAATATGCGAGAAACTATAAAAAGTTTCTGAGATCTTGAACAAAAAAATTGCAATTATAGTGTACTAACTAATGAATTCCAAAGATAATAATAATGCAAACATGCACGAAAAGAACTAAAAATTATCGTGTGCTAAAAATAATGGGTACCATTAGTTGTGACGTCACACGAGAGCACTGGTTTCAAATAAATGTTTGTTTTGAAAGTTTAGCATTGAAATATAAATATCGACATTAGTTACCAGTTCACTTAATTCATTCTTTTGCTAATTGCCCATCTTTTATTGCAAATACATTTTTACTATTCAAACGAGAACAAAGACGCAAGTTTTCCTTTAGGTTAAGTAACTTCGTAGCAACTTACACATAAATAACTCCGAGTATGCTGCAATTTTATCTGTTAGGCTTGGTTCATAACTTCTATGATTTTAATTATTTTGGAAAACAGTAGAATCTAACCAATTTTTCTTAGGGATGTAAAATTAGATCATTGTTTAACATGTGCCGAGAATATATCTGTTTGGAACCAGCATCTTCGTGTGACGTCACACTAATGGTGTCCATTACGTACGTAAAATTTATTAAACAAAATCTACAAGTAAATACAATTATAGGCTGTTCACTATAAACTGAGCACTCAGTAGAACTTGTGTAATTAATTAAAAATATATTTTATTAAGCCAACAGCTGTCAACTTTCGACAGTGTTGAAAAGTTTACACTAGCATTTAGTTACACGGAAGTTCTCATATTAAAAACAGTAAAGATGACTGCAAAACGGCCGAAAGAAAACTTTATACAGTGCTCACTTTATCGCGAACGGCCTATATTTGTGATTCTTCCTATAAACTGTAAGGACATGGAGAGATTAGATGAAATGTTTCATTTAAATTAAATAATTCTATAACCACAAAACTTATCACATAGCAATAGTATGAAATAGCTATATTATACTAACTTTATTCACAGTTCTAAATTATCACATATTTTCACTGATTTGAGTTACATAGTTCATTTTGGTTTACAATAAAAAATACACAACTTTAATTTTTAATCAGTTTGGCAGAATAAGCAACTGAAATTATGTCTACGAAAACTATTTTAGCGATGTGTAAACTGTATGAACAGGTTATGTGTGAAATCTGATAGACGTAGAAATGATAGAAAATCAAATCTCATCACTATGTTTTTAATATAGAGAAATCACCATTGCCAAGGTTTCCAATTCATATGATTTACAAACAAAGTGATATTTTTAGGGAAGGCTCCAAAAAATATACATCTTTGAATTGGAGTTTTCTGAAGATACCCTATTGTATTTCTGAAGCACGACTGCTTGGTATCGCTATATATGATTGGGAGGAGCTGTCTAGAGATAGATATACACTCCACGAGAACCCATTTTTCAATGACGCGGGCGCGGTTATGAATCACAGACGAGAGCTTGTAACACATGGCAAGCATGCTTCCACTGCATGATAAATGTGGGCGGGACTACGTATGTAACCATGTTGTTTCTCTCTTTATCGTTTACTTGCATTTTTTTCTACGAGGCCAGTGGTGGTATTCTCATTGTCAGTATTGTCAGCAAGGAAGCGTCACATTAACATTTGAAGCTCAGTCAGTCATTTAAATGAATAATGGACGACTTGAAGAACACGCCCCCTGACGTCGCCGCAGGGGAAAAGTACTGTGGGAAACAAAGCTTGTTTACAAACATGCTGATTTGTTAGTTGGTAATTGCAGAAAGCAAAAATGTTGCGCATTCATAGATTTGCGCGCAAGGGTAAAAAAATATTAGTTTCAATTTCATGGTTAAGATAAGAAAATACGTAATATTAATGTTTTCCTGAAAAAACGGCAAATTCCAAACAAATAATCAATTTTCTTGTGAAGCCAAACAGATAAATGAAGGTTATGTTCGGCTGCGGTATCCATGGAGATAGGAATTGTTCCCCACACCTGACTGAAGCTCCGCCTCTTTTCAAGTCGTCCATTGCAGAGCGTGGTATGCAACCAAGTTTTTAGTATTCCTGGCTGTTGTGCGAGAGGTCGCGTGTTGCATGCATGCAAACTGACTGCATTTGGGCAAGGTTGTCTGGCGTATGCTGACGCTGATCCTGGCAATGTATCTTGATAAATACGAGATTAAATGTTTCGTTGAACGATTCACACACGGGAACATTTTTAAAATATTAAGTACACCGTAGGTTAAAATACGTAACAGGACTGCAGTTGCGCATATAGCTTTATGATATCTGATATAAAATAAGAAAATTATAAACGTAGAAGTTTAGATATGTAATAAACGAAACGTAAACTACGTTTTTCGAGTAAAAATTAGTGTTGTGGCTATTGTGTGCCATGTTTGACAACACATAACCATTTAAGGAGGCTTTTTACGGAAGTTTTTTTACTTTTTTAAAAAATGTTTATATTTGTACGGTATATTGTTTGTTTGAAGACATACATTGTGACTATTTTTTATGGCAATGACATTTTTTTTTAGCTTTCCTAGTTATTTTATAATGGCCTGTCAAATTCCAAATTTGCATAAAACGGTTTTATGCTTTACATGAAAACCAAGTGACTTACCGATCTGAAAAAATGCATACTTAATAATGAAGTTGTAGGCTACAAGGTCTCCTATACAAAAATATTGAAATTAGAAAGTTCTTGAATTTTTTATAAATGTTAATTTAAAATTTCGGAATGTTTTAAAACTTCATATTTTTAATTTTATATTGTGTAGAAGACCATGTTGCTTGCAGCTTCGTTATTCAGTGTGAATTTTTTCAGTTCGGTAAGTCATTTGGTTTTCATGTTAAGCATAAAAACGTTTTATGTAAATTTGAACTTCGACTTGCTATTATATATAAACTAAGAAAGCTAAAAATTTTTTTATTGCGGTAGAAAATATTCTTAATGTATGTCATAAAAAACCTTATCTTGTACAAATTTAAAATATTTTAAAACAATAAAAATTTTCCGTCAAGCGCCCGCTTAGTATTGTTGTGTTCATTCTAATAAAATTGGAGCGTGCTACTGCGTCTGTAAATAACATTTTTAGAACATATATCTGGAATTCAACTGACAGCTAGTTTTAAGGAACAACCGAATTTTAGCATAGTATAGAAACAAAATATGTAATAAAGCATGCTATTTAATGCACTGCCGTAGAAACGAAATAAATAAATTTGTTTTTATATATATATTTTTGCATTGCTTGATAAGTTTCAAGAATTTATTTGAAAATACCAGACGCAGAATGTGTTTTGACCTGCTCATTGGTTTTTTGACATGCCCTTTTGAATCCTCGGATTGAATCCACCAACACCAGCATCACGAAATTGTTGGAGGCACACTGGCCAGGACACGAGATGGTAATTAAGCAGCTATGTAACGCCACAGAGGAACAAGCGAGGGTTCTGATTAGGACACCTTGTCCTTTAATCGTCGCAGACATGGCGCAAAGTAACGCCTTTGCGTCAGCTCGGTGACAGGCAAGGGGAGGGATGAGGAAGAGGGACAGTCGGAAGAGGCAGTCAGGAGCAGAAGAAGGACATGAGCTCGTCGACCGTGTCGCTGTAATTGGTCGCCCATTCCTCCCCTAGCCGCGGCGGCACCTCTCCGCCTGGCAGGTAGGCAGTTCCGCACACCGCTCTCCGTGGTTGGGTGGCGGGTTGCCTAGCGGCAGGATTGAGTACTCTACTAGTCCTGTCCCGGACATCTGCCTGAGAGGGACTCATACGATGTGGGTTCAGAGGAAGGAGACGATGTCCACCAAGAGTGTCAGCATTCATATGACGCAACTATACCGTGTCACACAGAAAATTCACGAATAAAGACGACAGAAGAACATTAATATTACTACACAATTATTACGTTTAAAGACACACTATTTTGCATGCCATCGTATATGTATAGTTACTTGAAAACATTAAATTTGCTTAGTGGTAACAGTATAGTACTATTTTATGTGATGCAGAGAGTTGATTAATTTATAGAATTCTTTTTTGTACCTGAAATAATAAAATTCGAATATTTCTAATAAATTAAACAATACAGTAAACCTTACGATTAACGTATGTACAAACAGGCTAATTCAACGAATGAATGTTCTTATATGACAGTCTTCTGGCATAGTTTTCCGTTTGCCACCGTGCACCCAAAAGTGCCAAGTCTCCTGTGCTGTTTGCACTGTTTCACATTCACATGTTCAAGTAGACAACTCGTACATGGTTACATAAGTTGAAAAGAATGGATTCGGTTTCAGAAACGACAGTTATTTTTTTTTTTGAAAAGTGCATTCGTTCTTGGCTTAGACAATATCTGTATTTATGGCTTGAGGAAACACTAGGTTTAATACCTGGACAAAAATTTTGTAATGGCATTTGCGAGGGTACTTAAGTCCCCATTTCAAACATATTTTAAATCCCGCCATTCTTCTGTACAGGGTCGGTCCCCGGATTTTCGCATGTGGGAATCGTGCCGGACGATGCCGCTGGTCGGTGCGTTTCTCAGGAATCTCCCGTTTCCCCCGCCTTTTCATTCCGTCGCTGCTCCATATTCACATCATATCACCCCTCATCAGCGCTAAAAATCTCGTTGTTAACCGCTGACCAAACATCTGTTTACTTCACTTCACTTCTTCTTTGCATAGCAGTAAATAAACGCAATTATTATAGGCGTTGTTTGTAATTCGTTAAACTATTTTGAGAATATAAGTGGTAATTAATTTTAGGCCACCCGATATTGGATTTATTCATGTTTTGCTTAATGTAAATCACTCGGCAGCAAAAACTCTTTGAACTGAATATTATTCAACCTATACTGATGATAAATATTTCTCCAATATAACAATTTTTTTGCTTAGTGGTGCGCCAAACTTTAATGGTTTTTAATTTTTTTGAACTTACAAATAAAAAATAGAAAATAACGTAAAGTAGATAATTCGCAGTGTGGAGGACGACATAATGTCGTAATTTTTTTTGCAGTTAAAAGAGTGAAAATTAATACATTTTTGACACGTTCATAAATTTTTAAAACATACAAAAACTTTATCACGAGTGACACTTTAGTTTTCATAAGGCACACCGTAAATATTTTTGTCACTACAAGATATCCAGTTGCCGTAGATTAGAAAGGGCGAGTTCCAAAACGAGAGTACAATTTCGACTATGATATGATATCGTTATACAAAATTGACAATTTTTGTACCGGACAAAACTGTCGTCAGAAGAAATGTCTACAGGCGGGAAAGTATTTTGTACCAGTATTAAGTCATTAATATTTTTCTTGTCAAGAAATATTACAACGGTAAAAGGAGAGGATAAAATATAAAGTATGCATATACGTTTGTTTGATAAGGTGGAAGGTAAAGTAGTGAAATAAGGTATCGTGAACACATTGAAGTCGAAGACAATATACAGGAGGCTGCATTGTATTGATTAAAGAAAAACCCCTTGCTCACATGCCCACAGAAAAAACATGAAATCGGCGGATAAGGTACCTCTTTGAATACGTGTGTGCATTTCGGTTGATCTAGCAGTGACAAAATTCAAATTAATTTATTATTAGCTACAGATAATTTATACAGAAACGGGTATAAATCGCTCATTAATGCCCGTTTAATACGTGGATGGTATTGCTTGACAATAGTACAACGCCATTAATATCTGGGAACTATAAAATGTACAAACATTTACATTTTTTTCACATAGCTATGTTTTATAACGTTTTGCGGACGTCTGAAAATGGCCTGTAAGGACACATGTAACACCCACACAAAGATATATATGGAATAATCAGAGTTCCGGAAGGTGTGGTGACTTCGTACTTTGGTGAATTTTGTTCTCTTACTGCTTCTCAATGATATATCTGGGATGCTTGTTGGCCGTGAATTCTTTTCTTAGACGACACTGTTCCTCAATTAATGTTTTCCTGTCTGAGCAGATCTTATTTGCTCAATTGGCTAGTGTGCGAACAATGCTCGACTTTGTACCTGTAGGATGGTTGGATTCAAAATGCAGGTATTGACCAGTATGTGTCAGTTTCCTGTACACTTTAGTGCTAAGTCTGTGATTTTCTTTGGAGACTAGGGTGTCTAGGAAAGGGATGCTATTGTTGGATTGTATTTCATGTGTGAACCGTATTGATGGCCGGAGCGGACCGAGGAAATCTGAAAATTCTGCCAGTTTTTCCAGACCATGTTGCCAAACACGGAAAGTGTCGTATACACATCACAGCCAAATTTTGGGCGGAGTAGCTGTATTACTTAGTGCCTCTTGTTCCAGACTCTCCATGAATATGTTTGCAATGAAAGGTGAGAGTGAGTTCCGCATAGCCATGCCATCAGTTTGTTTATAGAAATCATCTTTTAAAACTGATAGTATGTTGTGGTGACACAGAGTGTCATGAGCTCCATTATGGATGAGAAGAATACGGATGTTCTTACACTAAGAGTACTGTCATTTTATAGTTTGGATTTCCCTATGGCAAGTGTTTCTGCTACTGAAACATTAGTGAACAAGCTCTGGACATCGAAACTCACCAGGATGTCGGATGGTGATACCTCTAGGGTTCTGGATACAGAAATAAAGTGGCTATAGTCTTTAATGAATGTAGGTGTCTGACCGGCTAGAGGTTCGACGATGTTTAACAGATATGTAGACAAATTTTGGCATGGGGAGCTGCATGAACTAATGATAGGCCGCAAGGGCATGTCTGCTTAGTGGATTTTTGGTAAACCATATATGTGAGGGGGCTTGTTGCTGTGAGGTGTAAGGGCCTTTCGTGTGCTTTCCGGTATGTGGTTTTTACACTTGCTGATGGCTTGGTATACTTTCCGCCCTATAGCTGCTGTTGGGTTCTTTTTAAGAAGTGTGTATTTGTCCGGGGGGCTTCTAGAAAGTATCAAATTACCGGACGGTGTGTAAATCCATACTCACATATTCTTTACAACATTTGTGTGGCAGGTTCAAGATAAAGTTAGCACTTTTTGAAACCGTAGTTTTTTTACCTTTCAGGTAATGTATGGTTTCCTGCCAATTTTTAATATAAACAAAAAAAATTATGTAACATTCAGAGGGTATAGATTCCACTTCACTCAAAAGTTAATGTCTGAGGTGAAAATAAATAATATTTTAATATTATTATTCTAGATAAAATGGTTTTCAAAAGTGCTCACTTTATTGTGAATCACTCATACCTTAAGAATATTACATCTGATATCAGTGAAAGAAATTTCCTAAGTTGAATTCGCACAGACAAACAAAAGTTGTAGAGAATCACGTCATATGTTGCGAGCTCCAGTTGTAGTCCGACAGCTGGTGTCAATGGAACACACGACATGCCGAATCCAGATAGTGACGTGGTCATGTTACCGTATGCCGAATACGTTCGTCGCAGTCACGGATGTGTGTGATTAGGAAGACACCTACGTGATCCACATGCATGATGACTCATCCGCGATTATATGCGTTACTGGCGAGAAGTTCCATGACCCATGTATAGTGCGTGCGAGTTAGTTCTTTTAAAATAGATGGATATTGAACACCCTTGTTCTTAAAATGTTCTTTTCTATAACATAATTATTTGTTAGGAATATTGATTCCACGGCCAGACCGCCAGACTCTTAAGGTAGCTCAGGCAACAAAGATTTTTTTCTTTTTAAGTGAGTGAGAGAGATTTTGGTCAGCGCTTAAGGCCATGATCTTTCGTTTATTTCAAACAATTGCAAATAACGCGAATAGATTTTAACAAAATGCTTTGAAAAAAATTGAGACTGTGTACAGTCATACGATACACAATTTTGCCAGAACATTTTTTAAAAATAATGTACCGTTTGCTAGGAAAAATCAATTCGGTTCATTTTGACGTATTTTGACAACAAAACATGTGATATTTCAGGGGCAAAAATCTAAAAAATTCGTTTCCTGTATTGGAACAAAAAAAATTCAGATACAAGCCATAATATGTAAGTGTTAAAACTGCAAGAATGAATTTTTTTATATATGTATTAATTTGCCTTTAAAAATATTTTCAAAACCACTGAAAAACTAAAGAGCGATGCCTTCAGCGTTGGTGAGAGGTAACATGAGGTGCGTGTGGAGCGGCGCCGGAATGAAGGGGCAGGGGAAACGGAAGATTCCCAAGAAGGCCCCACGTGCGAAAATCCGGGGTCCGACCCCGCCGGGAATCTAACCCGGATCGCCTTGGTGGGAGGCGAATGACCACGACCCCATTTTTCTTTTTAAAATTTAAATGTACATTACGTCTTCAAGACAGCGATGCAAATGAAGACGGTTGCACACACGACATTCCTTAACACAGGAACTGAAACTGGAAGGTGAATCGACCATGTCATATATTTAGAAATCAACTCAACGTTCAACCATAGCAATATCGGTAAATCACGAAAAAAAAAAAAAAGTCAGGATAGTTGGAGCCGGGAATCGGACATGGGTCCTGCCGAGCGCGAGTCTAACGTGTTACCGTTGTGCCATCTCTCTCAAAAATATTCCATATTCGTTCGTCGTGTGTGCTTAGTTTAAGAACCGTTACACTCTTGGTGACAAACTTTCTTTTTTCCACATACATTTGTATGATATTTTTTTCGGGGAACTGAAAATTACAAAAAGAAGTGTTGCTAGAGCTTCTTTTAAATGTTAAATGTTCTACTCAGAAACGCAATGATTGTATTTAAACCCGCACCATACATTTGTATTAATTTATCTAGTTACCTGAGGAACATGTTTTGAAAACCAGACCTGTCCACTTTATACAGTTTTACAGGAAAGATAGGGAAGGTTGAATTATTTTTTTGGATACTAACGAAAATAAAACACGAATGGTTTATTATCTTTTATTCAGTTGTCAAATTATGATAATGAATATTACATATTGTGTAAACATTATAATTCTTACTTTATTAAAGTATATAATGGTCATGTCTAGTTCCGAATGAAAATTTGTGGACATGTTTGGTTTTAAAAGTAGCAATCTTGTCAGACGCAGCTTTTCGTTAAGTTTACGTCTTCCAGTTGTTCAATTGTTACCAGCTGTTTGTGTGTCCTTGTTATGGGCCTGGTTTCCAATAAAAAACTAATTTTCCCCTGTTTTTTTTAAAAGGGACATGTAATTGTTGATTAACTCTGACTAACTTGTCTGTAACTCAATAATCTTACATATACGCCTGGAGTTATGCAGAACGGAACGAACCCATATAGTAAATTATTTTGAATTATCATTTCTAGTAGAAGAAGATAAGAAGTATGACGTAAAAACACGTATTAAATCATAATATTTTAAGAAAAATAAGAGGCCAGAAAAAGTGGTTTCCTCATGGTTTATATGGACACAGTAGACTTTGACCTTGCACATCTCAGCTCCAGTAATTTATGGGTTGGTTCCCTTAAGTATCACTCCATCCATATAGGTAGTATGTTTAACTCATTTTCGAATTTTTGTGGACATGTCCGATATTGAAAAATTTGTTCCTCAATCATAGAATCAACAATTAAAATCATAGCAGTGCTGGTCGCCATCGGTAACACTGCGCTGTAGTTGAACGCACTACGCACAGAGGCGACGATAAAAGATATAATCGAGCAATAGTGTGTCTCAGTGCTTGCGCATTCCGAGGACCCAATATCGCAAATACCCGCGAGGACACATCTATTAGTTAAAAGGTTATCATTTTTAACACACTCTGTAAACGTCAGAAACGTACTGAAAGGCCGTAAAATTAAAGAGCTGTACTGAATTGTAACACAAATATTCTCCGCCTTCATATGCCAGCTTGCTCAGAAAATAGTATGTTCTTGCTTGTTTTATTGTTTCATAGATGGTAAGAATATCGTCCAGAACTGCAAGAAGCTCATTGACTATAACTACACAATAACTCCACCCATTAACGGGTTTCCCTCTAGCAGTCTAGACTTATTCTGAAGTTAAATAAAAAAAAATTACTTTCCGTTATCTCCACATAGCACACTACTCGGCGCTCTTTATATTTTTGTGGAGTTTATAGTCGTGTACTGAAGTCTGGAAAAGAGAGCTTGTTGATTTTTGTTTTCTCTGGCCAGTAAATCTTGGTAAAATATCTTCCGTAGATGTGGAAACGTGGTGATGAAAGTACTCCTCTTCTTAAGTTTTTCGTCCTCCTTTTTGGTCGGGATTTTAGCCAGAACTCTGCAGCATATTTCAGCTCTGAACTTACTTGTGACGACCTACATTAAAATTATTTATAGCAAGAACGTATGTATACTTGCAGTGATGTTAGACGAGTCTACGTACCCGAGGAACGTGGAATGGTCTGCAGGAAACGTGGTCGTAACCACATTCTCCCTACACTTTCGTGCTGTTGAAATACGACCCATCTCGGCGGCCTTAAGTGAAAACCGCTTGCACCATAACCTTCCTAGCGCTTCATTGTGTTCTGTCAGCGTCTACTAAGCCATGCAAACGGTAGCTTGCCGTCGCCGCATCTCTCCAGTTTGAGTTGGTTGTAGTGTTTGTGGCAAGACGGCTGTGCAGTTGGTTGCGTATTCCCTCTGGTTCAGGACTAGCGCACACGTTTGTGAAACATTGCAGCTCAGCCAATATTTATACCTGCTCTATCAGCAAATATTAGTAATTTCTCCCTGGTGTTACACCTTTCACATGACGCTTATGTCTCAGTAAATTCCCAGCTGTGCAGTATAGTTTATGAAGCGAGGGGAAGATTGTTTAATATTCAACTAACTAAAGAGACTTGCCTGCATAGTGCTGGAAGTGTGGTGTGGAGTGCTTATAATACATGTATTTTCACAAAACTAACAAACAGTATCCAAACGTACTACACGACTTCATGACAATACATCTCAGAAAATTTCGCAGTGATACATTAAACAAACATACAGTTATTATAAGAACTACTTTGGGAGCCTTCCAGCGTTACTAACAACAGATATTTAAAGACGTCTGTCTTAAAACATTCTAAATGTATGATACAAGCTATTAACTACAACCATAGAAAATGGTTATCTGAACTTTCGCCTGTAAAAGTATTTTATCACATATTATCATTAATTAATAGCAGCACGACACAATGACTGTACGCAATTACAGTACTTCGCTGTTAGTGTCGAGGGGGCACCTGGTACCCGCACGAATGTCGCACTTATTGCTTCCTTGCTTATGTATCTCCAAAGCTCATCAGTAGATGTCTGCCTAAAGAGGGCGTGGTACATAATTCAATACTAAAAACATTGATCTTTAACTGTAGGTTTCTGGAAGCTAATTTGCGAAAATTAAACAATAGCAATCCTATACAATAGTTTTAGCCAACGTTTCAAACAAAATTGTTTTTAGTGTTACAAAGTTCTGAGGCACAATCTCTGACGCCGGAACCTCGTGCATATATTTGCGGCGCAAGAGATCACGCGTAACGAATGAGTAATTCTGGATAAATATTTACTCGTAAAGTTGGCAAATACCATTATCTAGGATGTCATTGAGTATTTTATCCGTATTGGCTTCGAAAAAAGCGTAGGAATCAGTTGATGTTTTCAGCGTTTATTTATCTACTACGCACTCTTAACTACACCAAATATTTCCTAGTGAATGAAAGAATTTCAAGAAACTTACGTAATCTTTAAGTATTTATTTTTAAAATTCTTTACGTTGATTAGTTAAGTGAAGTGAAAATATTTTGGTCAGTATTCAACATCTAGGTCTTAAGCGCTCGTGAGGGGTGACAGGATATGAGTATGGAGCAGCGCCGGAATGAAGGAGCGGAGGAAACGGGAGATGCCGAAGAAAACTCACCGACCTGCGGCATCGTCTGGAACGATTCCCACATGCGAAAATCCGGAAGACTGGCCCCCACCGGGAATCGAACCCAAATCGCCTTTGTGGAAGAGGACTAGTCACTATGCCAACAGCGGTCCCCATTGATTATTTAATGAGTTTGGTGCACGCTGTGTGTTTTATATTTAAAGTGGTTAGCAACACAGATAAAGTGACCTAATGTGTATGTATTTTAAACTTCTAGAAATTAATTTGTTTTGAATTTAGATCCTGAGAACTTGTTTTACGGCTCCTACAAGAGGGAAGTTGTTAAAGTAATGCTGTTCTTTCTTATAGTAATTTAGTAGCTGGGTACTAGTACTGCCTTGCCGTATACACAATACAATCTGAAAATAATTTCTACTGGAAATTATAAAATAGCTATTAAATAACTTTGTCACGAAACATGAAACATTTCATTACTAAATGCTGTCCCGCTCTAAGCAGCTACTGATTAATAAATCCGTAATAAACCTTAGGGATTAGATTTATTTATTTTCCTTATTGATTATGATATGACATGAATCACGTGATCTGTAGTGGGCATTCTGAATGTGTACGTGATCTTCTGAAATCCTCACGAAAATCTCATGTCATGGCAAGTAACTTCAAGCAGATAACATCAGTGAGCACTCTGTCAGGTACCTTGTGCATTTTAATAGTTTTTATGTTTTCCATGCAACAATGTCGTTAGGTCATATTTCGCTATTTATTAATTTTCTTACCTGAAGGTATTAAAAAAGACACAACCTGGCAGTGTTTTTAAAGTAACGATGAGGGTTTACAGCACTTTGTAAGAACTTTTCGTAGGACTGTACTGAACAAATAAGGAACGTGACGTTCAGCGAATTAGTCTGAATTTTCTCATGTTTTGATAAAATGAGCGGTTTCTCATATTTTCTCGTCTTCCCCACATTTGTTGTCTACGGCCGTATTAAATCTTGACGTCTCATTAAAAACAGTAGGCAATTTCAACTGAACTAATTGAATTGAAAGGATATGCGTTACTTTTGGTGTCTACTATACGAAGTACAGAAAACGTGTGGCGAACATAATTTCATATTGATATTAGAGGTAATTATTTAAGTAAATTTGTAGCTGATGTGTGGTTAAGTGTAATTGCGTAGGGTACGTAAATAAACAACAGCGATAATTTAATCACCCATAACTGAATAACTGCTAACTGCTCACAGTGTGTTTTCTACTGTATAAACAAATAAATGTTTGTGGAGCTAAATGTTTTCGTCTCTCAGTATGTTTGAAAATAATTTCGTTCTTGTTTTACTCATCTTTTTACTTTGCCAAATACACTCCATGGTTTGATCCGATGCTCTTGGATACCGAAGGCGATGTGGTTTTTATTAATGAATTGATAAATGATTAGGAAATATCAATGCAAGATCATATCGATTAATTTTTCCCCTTTTTACCCACAGATAACTTTAATAAATGCAGGTTTTGAATACTTATATTTTAAAGGTTACTTTAGCTAGTAATAAGAAACTGTACTTTTAAGATTTTGTGAGGAAGTAACATTCAGCACAGACAGCACGGCAATTTACGCAAGACCCTGCTGGTATCCTGGTAGGTGCAGAGCAGAGAAGGTATTTGGCCAACGCATTGTACACGCTCGAGCTCTGAGTCCCTGGCGTATATTCACGTTTCGTACTTAAGGGTGCGTGTTAGATAAATAAACGCTGAAAACATCAATTGATTTCTACGCTTTTTCCGAAGCCAATATGGATAAATTACTCAATGACAACCCTAGGTAATGATAGTTGCCAACTTTATGAGTAAATGTTTATCCTGAATTACTAATTCGTTACGTGTGATCTCTTGCGCCGCAGTTAATAGCACGAGGTTCCGGCGTCAGAGATTGTGCCTCAGAAGTTCGTAACACTAGAAACAATTTTGTTTTATACTTTGGCTAAAACTATTGTCTAGGATTGCTATTGTTTAATTTTCGAAAGTTGTCTTAAAGAAACCTACAGTTATATATTAATGCTTTTAGCGTTGAATTATGTACCACGCCATCTCATGGATATGGCCGCTGCAACAATATGTAGTAGCAAGAGGGTGTGACCTAACAATGTTATCGCAGATGAACCTCAACCAGTACCAGCGTCGTTTTAACATTTGTGTCCGTACGCGCGAAACATTCATACCGGCAAGGTATTGAGAGCTACCGCGCGGACTTTAAATAGTCATATAGGAAAAGCTAGTGATTTTTGATGAAAATAATTTTTCACCAACTTATTTAAATACCTTTCGTACAAAATTCGCCGCTCTGCTATATGGTTATTTGCAGTTTGTCTTTGTACAAAGGTGTAACTCATTTTACTGTGTCAGTCTGAACAAAGCCGGATTCACACCACACCTACCGTACGTACGAAAACATGCATACATGTTAAGTATTAGAGATTGGATTCAAAACATTATTTAATCCAGAAATGCGCGGAAAATTTTTGTCTCTTAAGACATTGTCGGTAATAGATGATCGCAATTTATCTTTATATTTCGAAGCGAGTTAAATATTTTATGACCACGAAATAAATTATTTCTCAATATAAATTAATATTTAATGGAGTCTTACGTTTGCACATGCTGCATTGACAACCACCACTTATCGTACGTACGAAGTAGAAAGTTGATCAACTCTGATACGTACGAACGCTACGCGAGGATGTGAATGCTAGCACGCACACTCAAGTGTTTATACTTTTATACGTACATATGCGTGTACGCTAAGAGGTGGTCGTGAATCCAGCTTAGTTGGCCTCTCTACCTGCGCTTCAAATGCGTTGCAGCGAGTTACGACTATTCTTTTTTTGACAAAACTATTTGAAGCGCATGACATATGTACATCTACGAAAAGAACACAAGCTTCAAAATATGTCGCTATAATTTTAAAAGTTCGGTACGTTTATTAGAGACATCATTTTCGGACCCCTCAAAATGGCTGAAAATGGCTTTTCCAGATTGCCATATCTGGAAAAGTAAGAACCATATTCGAAAAAAAAAATGTATACAAACAAGCGTTAAACATTGAACTACGTTGCCCACATGTAAAATAATGACTGAGGTCACCACTTAAAGTCCCATAGGAAAAAGAGTAATAGTAAAGCACTGCACGCTAGCTGAGTGGCTTGCACGAAGAGGCCATAATGCATTACATATGCCGGTCAACGGCAAACCCACAGCTCCTGCCTACAAACGCAGCCTATCTACGGAGGCCCCGTAAGTATACTGTGGCACCACACGTCTGTGAATTTATAATAGAAACCCATGACGACGAGAAGTTAAAAACATCCAATCACTGCATGCGAATCAAAGCTGCAGATGTGCACATGAGGCACTGAAACAGGTTGGTCCAAAATTTTTCTCGCCAGAAATCAGTGGCTGCTGACAGTCCTCAGTGACATGTTTCGCTCGTTTGTGACTTCCACTCTTATCTATTCCTAAATTATGACGAAGCTGTTTTAAAGCTTTTTAAATCAACGTACCTATTGATTAAATTTGCTTGGGTACATTTGTATTATCTATTTAAGGCCGCCGCCTACCTCACGCTTCAAATGCGTTGCAGTGTGACCGTAAACTGGTTTTTCCTACGAAACATTTCCACGTGTGCCCATTGTGCCAACGTACGAAAATAAATCTTACTTCAGACAAGGTCGGAACCTCATTGTTAAGACACTACTATAATTAAAAACATTGTTTCTAAGCCCTCCGACATGGTTAAAAACGGTCTTTTCAGACTGCCGTACTTCAAAAAGTACTAGCCGGATGTATCTGAAACTCAAATTGTTATGTGCACTGAACTTTGCTACAGACATTCCACCAATAAAATTATATGGTCACCGCTTAATGTCCCATAATAAAAACGGTTCGGCGGGAACCTTGCACGCTAGTTCAGCGCTTGGATAGTTGAGGCGATGCGGCATTTGATGTGCGTGTGAAGGTCACCCTTATGTCTCAGTCATTTCTGAGCCTCTAACGAGCGAGTAGGCAGCGCCCTTAAGGGTGACCTGAAAAGTGTTAGGAAAAAAATAATTTCTTGATTTAAGTAAGCTTATCCAGAGATGAAGATTTAACGGTTAAGATATTGTCGTATTTGTTTTTATTGTGCGCCTTGCATCACCCTCAATGTCCTTTTTTAATCTATGTAGCATATTTCTTTCGTCAGGTCAAGCCAAGTACTCGCATTAGGACTTTAATAAGGAAGTTCTACATAGATCGCATCCTTTTTTTTTTTTACTGATAGCTGTGAAACCACTGACGAGCCTACATTTTACTCTAGGGTCGCCAGTGGTCTTGGCACGTCCAGTTATAAAAAAAAGACACATGTCAGTGACTTCATTGCCGTACCAAAACGGGAATTTTTTTTTATCAAAGGCCTATGTAAGAAAAGTTTGTTTAGTTGTTTCTTGACATTGGTATCTGAACTGTATTTATTCGCCGATCGCCATTTACAGCACAGAACCAAACTCAGAACACCTAACCGTTTCTATGACTCGTCAGGACACCAAACATCAGTTTACAGGAGAAGAATACAGACGGAGCATGTGACTAATATAGCAAAGATTACCATTCAAAGACGACAGAAGTATAGGCTGACCATTCATAAATCTTATAGGATTAACATGCGTAGATACGTTCATAAAATGTGTTTTAGAGGAAATTGCATCGAAATGAAGCGATAAAGTCCGATTATCTGCCAATAGTTACTTGCTGTACATATTTCTCACTAACCTAAGATCGACAACAAAAATATCGCAAACGACGTCCGTTTATGAATCCAGTTTTAACTATCAGAGAGAAAGACGCATGTTTAAGAAACGAGTAAATTTATATTACCTTTTTTTGCTTAAGTTCAATGCTCATGTTGATAACAAAAAGGAACTCAACTTGTCTGACACTTGTATTGTAAACTTGAAAATATATTCTTAGCAACTTCAACCCAACTACTAATAAGATATCGTAATTATTAGGTAGGCATTAGTTAAAAAAATATTCTCAATGAATTTTTTTAAAAATCTATATAATTAAAATAATATTATATATATTTTAAAATGTTTGCTGGATATTATATAAAGGTTAAGGAAAACAAATCTTATAAATATTTTTGCGTTCTCGATTGTGGCTTCAAATGCTGTGAGGCATATTTTGAATGAGATGAAGTACAGACAAAAGATGCTGGTGTAGGCAAACGGCACTTTAAAACGTTCACCCGCGATGTCGTGAATACCAACGTAACAGGCGCATCGCAGGAATGAAAGATCTTCCTTTGCGTGGGCAAGTTTCCCTAGCGACCTGCCAGCATCTTTATTTTCCCATAAGATATGTTTCTTTTCTCTTTGTTCGCCAACATTTTTTTTTGTTGATCCAGCGAAGAGCAGCGAGAGAATCGTGGTTGTTTATTTTCAGATGGGAATGACAGGGCTCTATATTGCAGTGAACTTGGGGCGTTTTTTTACACTCTTATGACAATGCATTTTCTTGAAATTATGGAA
Organism: Medauroidea extradentata; assembly: GCA_003012365.1. Classification (NCBI taxonomy): domain Eukaryota; kingdom Metazoa; phylum Arthropoda; class Insecta; order Phasmatodea; family Phasmatidae; genus Medauroidea; species Medauroidea extradentata. Next base: position 182,984 of record PNEQ01098093.1, read on the forward strand.
TGAATTTCTCTGTAGTAAAATAGAGTAACATTATATCACTACTTAAAATAGAATCTTTTGAAAGATTAAGGTTGCGGTTTCTTGACAATAGCTTTCTTGAAAAGTGTCTTTAAAAATATGTATCGTGACTGTAACTCTTTATTAAGTTCATAGGGCACAGTTTAAGCTAACATAATGATGGACAAATTTTAGTATAATTTCAAATTACATGAATGTTTTTCTCGCTATGTAATTAAGCGAGGTTACGATTATGAGTAAGTGACCGTTTTTCAGAAGTGATGAACATTTGGTTATTCGTAAATTAGGCTAATAACGAATTGATTTTGATTAGTCAATTATAGAATTTCGTAGACTATTGGCGTTGTAAGTTCGTCTTTGCTCATGCCTCGAGATAATATAGCGCCAGTAATTAAGTGAGCTTTCATAAATGCTCGCAATGGGAGAAGAGAGAAACCCATAACAAACTATAAACATGTTTCATAGAACCGTATTTCCGGTGAATCGTTTATAAAGTTATTGTAAGCTACTGAGTCGCATTAGCATGGGTTTATAATACACTTAATTAATATTTTTATTCTTACCTTTGCGTAATATGGAAATGAAAAATAAGTTCTATTTTAGATTTAATTTAAACGTATGTTGCTATGACGTAATTCCATGATAATTTTGGGTGAATGTAGAATAAACGTGGATATTTTAAAATTTAAATTCTATGCCGTCACTGTAATGTTGTAGTCTACTACGATTTTGATTACAGATATTTCTTCAAAACATGTTTATGGATTCGTGATATACCAGGTAGGCTACCACGTGAATTCCTTTTGGAATCTCTCAGAAATAAAGGTGGTAGCAACAGCCATGATACAAATCGAGACATCACGTTAATAACATTGTACCTTTGAAACTAATTTTTGTAAATACATTTTGTGAACGGCATTTTTAAGAATACATCTGTTTCTATAAATTGTCTTGTAAGCCTTTATTGAGTAAATTCAATGATTTTTATTTCATTTGCTCAAAACTGACGTTTATCACAGCCCTAAAATGTACTAAAATATGAATACTGTTAAAACTACTAAATATATTGAAACACGTATTTGAATTAATGCTGTACCAAAATTTAAGATCTTTTCAATGGTATGTAATTAATACGAGTTAGCCGACAAATGTTTATAAAAGAAGCAAGTATGGTGATAAATTTGTTCACGAATGAAGGAAAGTACGTGTTTCAACTCAGCAATCTAAAATAAAAAAATTTTAATTGTAAATACAATTAATCAACAAAGTGAACGAACGCTAACACCCTCCTCAATTGGCTTTTCCCATCCACGACAACTTTAAAAAGATCTATATTTTTGTCATAAAAATTGTTGCACAACAACAATAATAATGATGATGTGGTTGCAGAAACTATGTTTATATATTTCTGTCGTACTATAACGCAAAAAATATATCAAAAGATTTCATGAGAAGTAAGGGACAAGGACAATTGTTTCTGTCAGGGAATCATACTGTCTAGTTTAAAACTGAAAACATTATCTCATCTTAATAGGACAGCAACCTATTACAATTAATATTTAGTATATTTCATATGTAAAGAGACAGAAAATACATAACCCCATGCTAAACTTACAAAACATATATATTTAAACTTTAAATGTCACAAATCATGTCTCTACAAATTCACAAGCAAAAATAAAATTGCCCGATATGAAACAAGAAGTAAAATTTAAGGAAAATATACTTTTAAAGGTGCAACAGTTTGTCACATTCTTTATCTTTCAATTGGTATTAAGCAATGTATTTATTGTTGTAAAATCCGTGCTGTTCAGAAACATAAAAAAACATCATGATAGGTGGAGACTTTCATATATAATAATTCGTGAAAAAGTAGTCTATCAGAGAAAATCCATAAGTAAATTATTCTGTAAAGGTTTAACAAACATTTACGATGATGATGAAATATCACTAGAGACCTGAAAAATTCGCAACTTCAATGACCTGAATATTTGTGAAATCGTGTAGAAAACAGCTGTTTATTAGCTGCTCGTTGACACAGTGAAATGGGCCTGTATTCAGCTATAGTTTTATTATTGGCTCAGCTATTTCCAGGAAGTGTCGAGTCAACGGCCAATTGTGAACGTGATACAGAATTAAAACATATGCTGGAACTCCAGGAAGTGTCGAGTCAACGGCCAATTGTGAACGTGATACAGACATACAAACGTATGCTGGAACTCTAGCATGCGCATAAAAGAAAACGCGAATTTTTCAGGTTTCTAAATATCACAAGTAAGAAACGTAATAGGAGAGAAACAATTTCGACAAAATACCTGATTTTGTTGCTGGACTATTAAGGAACCTGAGTGATTCTTCTTAGGACACGTTCAAAAATTTCCACTTTAGAGACAAACATATTTTAAAGCTATGTTTATTGCAGAAGTGCAACTAATAAACGAGGAAATATTTTTACTCTGTGCTGCAAGGCAGACAGGAATGTGGTGAGGCGTGGACCTACATTCATTAGGAAGCATCCATCTTGTCTGCGTGGTTCATGACACTAACTAGTTAATAGTTCCATTCCTAAGTACTAAGCAAGCGGCGCGCCTGTCTACTGACAGAATACCAATGAGAGTGAACTTTTGTGCAGGTCGTACTTGAATAGTAAGGCGCGGAGGTGAAAAACCACGCCGTAGAAAAAGTTCTAGAAAGGAAACGAGAAATTACTTACGTATGCATGCCAGTATCCGATAAGACATTTTGAACTGGAATAACATATTTCCTCGCAATTTTTTTAGATGGTGTGACAGAGTTCTCTACTAGTTCTATCGGACACAAGGAATACTAAAATTATTTTGATTAATATTAAACATAACGTCAAAAATCTAGTACATTATCCTCTTTTATGCCTTGGTTCGTGGTACTGTAAGCATGATTAAGTATGGTGAATGTACACGATGATATTTAACAATAAATTCGTTTACTACAATTAGTGGCTACTCATGTGAAAGATTTTTATTATTAACTGATTTTAGTTTAGGGATATTATAAATATTTAAAGAAGTAAATAATTATGTGGGATATATTTTTGTTTCGTTCTTATATCTAGAGAAGTAATTCAAAATACTAATACATTATTCACAAAATTTAACCCGTAGCACTAGACACTAAATAATGTGATTGTGTACATTTAAATCGACACTTTTACTATACTTCGGTTTTCAGTTCTTGGTAAACATTTGAATAATTTTTCTGTACACGACTGCAGTTAAAACGAAATTGTTATTATGTATTAAAAAAAAAATCTTATAACTTCCTGGGAATTTCATTTAATTAATGGTCTTGTGAAAATGTGTCCAGTACTCTTACGCAAGACACTTTTTTTTTCTTTTACCAAAACACGTAAGTGCTTTTTTGCTTTATGTCATAAACACAGAGAGTCGTAATATTGCGTATATATAGTTATATTACGTACAAACTTGCGAGAGATCATGAGGGATTTAGTTCACATTTTACATTAATGTTTGTTGTGTATATAACGAGACTATTGTAAGCACAGTGTCATTGCAAAGCTCTGTGCACAGTATTTTTAGTTTTTCTATGGAGTATGTATTGAACGAAATAAAATAATTGGAACATTTCTAGCCTGCAGTTTTTCTTCCGTGAACATTTTGTGCAAGAGAGTATACAAATGTCTAGGAAATAGATAGAAATTTTTTAAATTATAGTTTCATTTTCATGTTTGTGATATTCTTTGGAGACGTTTGAAATTTTATAAAAGCAACCCAAATCTCTAAGAGGGCACAGCTCAGTAGGTATCATTACGTCGCTGAAGGAAGGCTTCGACGAACATGGTCACTACGACCGCAGTGACGTAGTTCGTAATTAAAAGGATAATAGAAAACAACACCGGTAAGCATTTGAGAGATAGTTATATTAATTGACATGGAAATACAGAATGTTGCAAAACTCCATGTCAATATTCTAGGGAAACAGTCCTCACGTGTAGAGGAACAAAAAGTGTTTCATGAACATAGGTCCAAAAACGCACAGTTTCTGCGCTACAGTTGGCAATACATGATGCATGGTTGATAGCGCGCGGGTAGGATCCGATCATGTTGCGGTGGGGCATCATTACAGCAGTACATAACATGTTAGTTACTATGCCACACACTTCGCCACTAACACACAGACAGTAGGAACAACTGTGACACTGCGTGTAATAACATCGTAACTCATAAAATCAGCGATTCCACACTACTTACAGGAGTTATTACATAATCGCAAAATTGAATACAGTAGAGGAAAAATTTACAGTTTGTTGACAATTAATGTTGGAGTACATTAATGTCACAGTTTAGTTATTATTTATTAATTGTGATTTTTAGGCGTGCCGTAAACATTGTTTTTGCTCTCCTGAAATAATGTCTAAAAACGACTTACGATGTTCTTCCTTGCGCAGTGCGAAATGAAACTTTTTTATATGTAAGACGTGAAAAATAAGAACACTTTGCTATTTGTAAAGTTCTTTGACATCCAACTCACTCAGTTTTTTGCTATGATTTTCGTAGTGTTCGGTAAGGAACATTTTACGCACCCAAGTAAGATTATTTTACTTAGATCAGATGATTCTCATTTCCTAAGTAGAACATATGTATGAACTAAGCTTGTTCGCTAATTGTGTTTGGATCAGACGACTCTTAATTCCTAAGTAGAATAAATGAACAAATTCCGTAGTCACGCACTGTGGCCATCATTGCCTGTCTTCTTTGTTGCAAGGCTTACTTTACTGTGCGTTTTATCTTCATTAACTTACTTACACTTGTGGTTACGTTTTTCTACCACTTTTATACTTATGATTTTAATGAAGTTTTCACCACGCTCACACGAAGGCATTGTTTAACGGTAAAAATCATACAAATAGAGGTACTTTTATCAATTTGTCTTAGTAATTTCAACTCTTCATTTTGTAAAATGGTTGAGATGGAATGCCAGAGCAGCAGTCTTTCCAATTTTAATTAAATACGAGCTTAGTCTATTCAATTTCATAGAATTGTCAGTTTTAACCCTAAATGTATTACAATTACTAGTTATTTCCAACACATATATTGTCGCAGGAAGCTCTATGCGTTTAAGTTCACTAATGTTGGTTTTTGTTCGTAATAGCTGTCGGAAAATAACAGTTCGCCAAAAGTTCGCGATCATTTCTCTGCCCAATTCATATTGTTCATTATGCTGTCTTATGAATGCAGCCTTCACGGATGTGATTCTTATCCGGAAGGATTATGGAAAATTAATTGAAAACTACAGTTTTATCTCAAATCGGCAGACACACGTGTGACACATTTTTAAACAGCTAGCACATATTACGCAACATATGTGCGTTTATACATTTTTTAAAATTAAATATTTGAGAAAATTATAGTTGATCTGGCAACGTGTTGACCAGCACTCAATATGATGCGAGAATAAAGCTAATCAGTATGCTGACGGAACATATGAGGCTTCTTCACAAAATAATTTGGAAGTTTGTGCGTTACGTTGGCTACTGTAGATCACTTCTATAACGTTGATGAAAACATGCAGATCTCAACACTCGTATTTTTGTAATGTGGCCATATCTTGTACCTACCGCCTAAAACAAACTCGAGGATGTCTTGTTTTCATCTGGGAAAAATTTCCCTCTATAATTTTCGTAAGACTCTGCGCTAAATACAGGATTTGAACAGCTTAACTCTCCACCGCTTTGCTGTAAGAGTGGAACCTTAAATGAATAAATGTCGGCATCTCTTTTACTGCTAAATTCGTTTCGTTTTCATTCCCTCCTGCAAATTTTTTCCGCCGTTTTTGGGAGATAAAGCTTAAGAACACTTTCGCGTTTTTGTAGGCATATCTGCATTTCAGATCTCGTTCCAGCCTTTGTTTTCAGCACGCATTAAAACATATCGAATGAGCCAGAATAAATTTAGTTTATCATGAATATTTACAGAATATTTTTATCTCCTGGGAAAATAAATACGAGAAACGAAAATCATAAAAATGGGTTTCGGTTATTTTTCCCAATTTAATTTAATTTTACTAAATATAATTTACACAAATTGGTGTCAAATGAGAGCAGTTAGTTGAAGTTAATATAAGTAAATTAAAAATAATACATATTGGTGTCGCAAAAAACATGATTAGTTAACACCGCATAAATCTACTTTGAACTACACACGTGTTATCTACAATTATGAATTCCAAATGTTAACTAAATTCATGAAATTTTTGTTACAAATTAGATGGTGCTTAATCACTTACAAGTGAAGTACATATCATTCCAGAAGGGTGATTTTATATACAGAAGGAAGTGTACCGTTAATTTGAATCTAATTCTATACCCTGGCAGCAATAGGTGCTAACGTTTACCAAGTAACTTGATCCACAAGTGTAATCGAAACAATCGTGAGTTGTTGCGTCAGTTATGCCTATTTTGAAATTAAAGAACACTTAAAGATGTTCAATTAAATATTTTTAAACTCCTTGGCGTATGTATTTGATTTGTTTTAGTTTGATCTAAAGCCCGCCCAATGCTGGCAGACTTCGAAAACATAGTTTGTATAAACTCTAACTTACAGAGTGAAGGATATATAATTATATTCGCGTTTAAAACACGGGAGTGTGTGACATTTTGATGCGAGTTTTGTTTTGGTAGTTCCATCCGCACGCTTTGATAACCGCTTGAAAAATTCTTCCAGTCTCTAAGCTCAAACTTTATTTCTCAACGACGTGCAAATTTTTCACGTTCGTGGGCGAGTGAATCATAAATTTGGTAGAGAATACACTATGTTCATCTATCATAATTTAAATATGTTGGTTGTCATTGACTACTGCAACAGAACAATAAGGGATACAAGCAATAAACTATTATAAAATTGCGAAAGTAAATACGAGAAAAAAGTTCCCTAAGATTTAACGGGTTGTTAGTGAGAAACTCTCAGTATTATAGATATATGTTGAAGTTCTTCAGTATGGCCAATTCATAGTACCGTACGTCACCGAAATAAATAATAAATACACCACAATATATCTTAAAATCTTTTACTTGTCTTTCTCAAACAATAACATCAGATTATTGCAGGGAGTACAAACCAAAACAAACACAATAAAAGTAATGTTGGTGAATGCAAAATTTTAATTAAAATTTTGTAGCAATACCTTTAAATTAACTACCACTTCCCTACTGTTGGCGAAATTAAAGTTTGAAAAACAAATTCGTTTGCTTGCATCGAACAATGATGTACTGGAATTCTTATTCCAAGTTCGACTTGACCAAGTTTTTTTATTGTGTTTATGTTAACTTGAAACGATGATGATTAATGCACAGGATCTCGTAGAAACGAGTCCCTCGTGAAACCGATGTTCCTGTTGACAGGATAATTTAAAGTGAAATCTTTGTCGCAGACGGGTATTTAAACCACTGACATCTATTGTTTCTAAATTTTATACTGGAAGCACTTTCTATGTAATCCTTAATCTCTGATTGTCCAGCGCGAGAAATTTGCGCAGTATTCTTATCCTAGAATGTATTACATGGCTACACATGTTATTTGATATCGTACTCTTTTGCGAGGAGGCTGGATCGATGACAGTTGCGCTTCGGAATAACTCAAGACTATTCAGTGGGCGCAGCCATCTTTGGGTTATGCACGCACAACCATGTGACGTAAAACTCCTCTACAGTTTTCAAACTTCCACACTTTAGAACTGTCTACTGTGTATAAATGCTGTGCAAGTCTGTCAGAGAAGGTAGAAAATTATTGGTTGATCTTGAACACAGCTCCCGAGATTGAAAAAATGTATATATATATATATATATATATATATATATATATATATATATATATATATATTTTTTTTGTGCTACAAAGGAATGCAGCTACTCGGTAAAGGAAAGAGGGAAACATAGTTCACAAGACTGTAAATATAAATACATTGTACTAGAACTGTATGCATGTACCCATATAAATACACATATCACACATTCTGAACTGAATGAAGATATGTTGGTCAGCACTTAACATAGAGGTCCTTAACGCTGGTGAGGGCACCGGGATGAATGGGCGGGAGAAGCGAGAGATCCCCGAGAAAACCCGCCGACCAACGGCATCGTCCCGCACGTTTCCCAAATGTGAAAATCTGGGGAACAACCCTGCCTGGAATAAAACCTGGACCGCCTAGGTGGGAGGGTTGCATACAAATTCTTTACAGCCAGGAAGTTTGAATGTTTTATTCTTGTTTATTGAGGATTAACAGACACTTAATAAATCTAGAGATCATTTTGCTATTACCTAGGGGCCTACTGTTTTAGAGATACCAGAATACAAATGTGAAGCGGTGAGTGATACAATGCCCGCTAGGTAGCCAACGTGGTTATGGCCACGGGTCCCTATTTATGCTTTTTACTAAGTTTTAATTTTTACATCCTGAAAGGGAGCAGATATCACAAAACCGTTATGTATAAATGTTAGGAATTGTTTGTATGCCTACAATGCAGCCTAATTTTTTTTCAGAACTTAAGTTTTTATAATTTTGGCTAGTTATTGAATTTAAGAAAACTTATTTAATTAAATAATTAGCCAAAAATATAGAAACATATGTTTTGAAAAAAAAATAGGCGTCGTAGTAACAACAATTTCCGAAATTTATTTGTAACGGTTCTGCGATATCTGCTTGCTTTCAAGATTTACAAACTTGAACTTTCAAAAACAGCACAAGTAGGAACTTGTGGCTTGAACATGGACTCCTACAAAGGCACTGGTAAGGTAAGGTAAATGGGCTTCTGCGTCAAGTCGACAGTGATGTCATTAGAGACGGCGACACACAACTTGTACAACGACGGGAACCACAAGATTCGACCATGGTCTTTATTAAGGAACCATCCCAGCATTCGCCCGCGTGAAGCTATTTAGGGAAACCATAGAAACCCGAAATCAAGATGGTCGTAGGCGGGGATCGTACCCGGGTCCTCTCGAATGCGAGTCCAACTTGTTACCGTTGTGCTACCTCTCGCTCGGTCACAAAGGTACCGGTGTGCTGATATACAGAACGTCCAGAAATATACACCTTATAAGCATACAACAAGAATCCTGGCTAAAACGGAGACGAACATGTTAGTGGCAAAAGGTCGTTTTATGACATTTTGTTTTCACAATGTGGCAACCTATCACTGTACATACTCCCCTCTTGCACTCCGCAGATATCTTACTTATCTTACTAATACTTTTCTGACTTGTGTATTATTGCACCAGGTTAAAATACTGAGCAGTCCAAACATGATTCTATGTTTACTTGAATTAACGTTCATGAAATAATACCTGATAGTGGAGCGCAAGAGAGGGACTATCTCCGTGCAGTGTTGACACTTTGCGAACACAGCCTGTCATCGTACAACATTTTGCTACTAACATTAGCTCAGGATTCGCGTGGTATGCTTATCAGGCGTGTGTATGTATATATATATATATATATATACACACCTATATAATCAGGGTGAATTTGAATTCGACCATCACATTTTGTGGAGCGATTCCTTATGCAAAATAAGGTAGAGTGTACATAACATTTTGGCCGGAAAGGCATATAAAGGGCGTTACGACCACATGAAAATGGATGTGCACAATCGATTTTAATGAACCCATCTAAAACAGCTGGAGGTATCGCAAAAAGCATAAGGATACGTGTTGTAGGATACAAAGACCTGTTTACTGACATGATATTGGTACGAATCAACCCCCTTTGTTTGTAAGTAGGGTATCGATACCCAGTGGGATCACCTCATTGTGCCACATATAGGGAATGTCGCTGGTCGGTATGTTGACTCGGGGATCACCCATTACCCCCGCCTTTACATTCTGGCGTTGCTCCATACTCACATCATTCAACCCCTTTTCCAAATGGCTCGACAGTCCTTGCTGTTCAGAGCCACCGGCATCTCTCTACCACACCGCTACCACATACGTATGCAGGGGAGTCCTGCGGGGTAAGTGATGAGCGTACATGTGTGTTCGTCCACTTTATTTACACATTGACACCTACAAGAATGGCTCGATTAAACGGCCTCCATTTCCCACACACAGTTAGCAGTGACGCACCCTGTTTTTCCGGGCATATGCCTGTCACCTTGCCTGTCGGAAACGTTTCCACCCGCGGTGACGATCCGCACAACAAGATCTTCTTCACTTAGCTCCTGGTTCTAATACACGTAGCTACGCATTATACCCCAAAAGAAGACGTCCGACGGTTTAAGGTCGGGTGAACGTGCAGGCCACGCAATGGGTCCACCGTTGCCGATCCATCGGTCAGGGAGTGTGATGTTCAGGTACGTGCGGACGATATGCGCACGATGAGCTAGGGAACCGTCGTTCTGTAACCACATTTGTTGTCTTGTTTGCTATAGCACATCCTCTAATAACTCCGTAAGAGTTTCCTGTAGAAACACAAGATACCTGTGACTATCTAGGCGAGGTGGAGGTAAGTACGGTTCGACTAACACATCTTCAATGATACCAGCCCACACATTGACGCCGAAGCACTGCTGGTGACTGCGGGTAAATGTGACATACGGATTAACATCTGACCAGACATAGCTATTGTTGGAAGAACGCCTCGTCCGTAAAGGAAATGTCCGTTGCAAAGCCAGGTACTACCTGTACTTTGTGCAGGAACCATTCTGCAAAACAGTGTCGCCTCAGAAAGTCGGCTGGCCGAATGCTATGCACCTTCTGCAAATGATATGGATGCAGTATCTGTTCGTTTAATACCTGCACAACAGTACACTGACTGATGTTAAGCCTGTTGGCGACAGTTTGCGTACTGATGGTTGGATTGTTTTCAACAATTTGCAGCACTTGTTCTTCGCTACATACCGTTCGTACGTGGGGCTCACGCCCATTTGGTCTCGTCACATCCATGTGGCCAGTCTCCCGCAACCGGCGGTGCAGTGTAGTTAACGTTGTGAGATGAGGCTGCCGTCTGTTCGGATATCGCTCTCTGTACAAGCGTTGTGCTGCTCGTGTATTAGCCCCCACCTCGTCATACACAAGATGCATTTCTGCGAGTTCGAGTCACGAATAGCGTTCCATAACAACGCAGAGCACGGCCTCCACCTTCACAAACACGAACACAACTAGCGTTTTCCAGCACTGTTGGAAAACAGTGTTCAAACATCACATGTACCGCATTCGACCCCACAACACGCCATTCTGAGTGTACGAGGAGTGCAACACAGGTTGCACTCTCCCCCCACCTTTCCACCATAATAATGGTCGCAGATTTGCCGAAAAATTTCGCCGGATTGTAATTTACTGACGCGGCCATCGGATTTTTGCAAATGCTCCCCACCGGGTATTGAACCCGCATCGCCTACGTTGGAGTAAAGAGATGTGGCCGCCTGACCAACGCCACACCTGCAGTAGCAGTGCCTGATTAGTTGCATAACCACACAGGCATTGTGAAACGCCACTCCAATCTACCCGCAGATACGTCAGTCATTGTTTTTGGGGAAATGGTTGGACGGACGTTGTTTTACCAAGGCGACCTTTTTTGTTGTTTAACACATGTTCTTTCATAAACAGACATCAAATCACGAGACAACGTTACGAGTACGCAATGCCGTACGATCCCAATCTCGCATTCCCGATTTTCCTGCAAAGGGGGTTGATTCGTTACAATATCATGTCGTCAGTACATAAGCTGGATAATCTTAATATATAAAATGAAGTGTCCTGACTGAAACACTCACTCAGTAACTCATTAACGCACAGCCCAAACCGCTGGACCTAGAACCATAAAATTTTGAGGGAAACTTCCCCAGCCCCGTAGACACCCACTAAGAATGGATTTTTCGAAATTTGATAATTAAGGGGGTGAAAAGGGGTGAAATGTGTTTTCAAAGAATCCCTGATATCTCATTAACCGGGAAAGCTATCATAATTTTTAACTTCAAAATATTGCAAAGCAAATGCATATTTGCAAATGTTTCGATTTTGCGAAATTCGAAAATTAAGGGGTTTTACATTAATTCGTGGTTTATTCTAAACCATTTCAGATAATGAGGTGATTTTTTCTTTAAAATTATGTTTAAGTAAATATCTAAAAAATATTTTTAGAATTATTCGAAATTCGTCCTTGAAAGCTCTTAAAAAATATAACGTGTTTTTAATTGATCTCACTTATCTCCTAAACCAGTGGAATTATTGAAATGGATTTGCTTTAAAATTAATCTTACGTAAATATAAAAAAGTCATTTCAGGATTTTTCGAAATTTGTCCTTGAAAGCTGTTAAAAAAAATAAAATGTGTTTTCAAATAATCATTTGTACCGCGTATACCCGTTGAGATATCGAGATGATTTTTGATAGGAATGACGCTTATGTAAATATCTACAAATCAAATTCAGGTATTTATGAAATTTGAAAATTAAGGATGTGAAAAGCAGTAAAATGTTACAGTCTCCGGAAAAAAGAGAATGACCATGGAGCAATAATTCAACAATTGTTTCTTTTTGCTAACCTACTGCCTGCCTTTAAGCATTCACTCAGGTATTGTATAAAGTTTGTGGTGTGGGTTCGTATCCCTTGAAAGACTTTGCGATGGGAATTAATATGACATCATACGAGGATATTACGCGCGCTCTTTACACTGAGCTAAGACCATTTATAGTTCGCTGTTAATGAGTACCCTAGCTGTTAACGGCCTTCATCACATATTTTATCCAAAGTTACTGTTTACATTACATAATTCCACGCGGGCAAAGCCGCAGCTGGGCAGCTATATAATAGAGAAATAAAGATAATTTAAAAACGAAGATGTTCTGCAATTAAAGTACGCTCAGGATGTGGACTGGATAAAGCTGTTTGTATTTGTTGTTTTAAAGATATACAGAGAATATAGTAACACCATCAATTAATACGTAATTAATAGTTAGTTACTCTTATCTGTAGTACACGCGGGCAAAGCCGCAAAGGGAAGCTAGTTTAAATTTATGTTGCCAGTAAATTAGCGAAATTCACAAATGAAGAAATATTTATCCTGTAAAACATGACTGCTTATCGTTTATTTATGAGTTAAGAATAGTAATTAATTTTATTTGAAAGTTTCACTATAAAAACAGTTTTGTTTTTCTGGCAAATATTAATAAGTTCTTTAATTTTAATGCTGATTAAAATAACTGTGTAAATATTTATTTCTTTGGTATTTAAACAATTCAAGAGATAATTATTTTAAAATACAAAATTATTACGAATATTAAAATACTTAAAAGAGTGTGTGAAAATTGTTCAAGTTGTTCTTCTGATGATTATTCCGGGAATTTGTTAACACTTCAATTAAGTAAGTACATCTCTTCTAATATAATCCGTACTTCTTATCAGTAGATTATTCGGCCTATAAATGTATGAAAATCCATTATGAATTGTCTTACAGAAGGTTCGTGACCACGTAGCTAGGGTTGATGATTTATACCTACATTTCAAAATTCGGACGTAGTAATACAGTAATATGTTATATAAAAGTTTTTTAATAGCAATAAGAAGCACACAGAGTAATTTACTGTAAATTTTGTCTCAACATCTCGTGATCAGATTTTGCAGCAATCTAATGTTTTGCTATGTTTTTTTCCTTAATGATTATACTGTTTATATACATCATGTGTTTATTTTTATGGAAAGGCCCATTTACACACATACGCACTTGCCGCCGGTATATGGATTGCTATTTCAGTATTATATTTGAAGAATAATGAATGCGATTTTTGGACTACTGTGTAGGCACGTACGCATCTTCCTTGCACTCTATTACTGCTCTGTGCCTCAATAGAATATTAATTTCTACTATTTTCACTGACTCAGCGCAGCATAAGTGCATGTCAAGTAAAATGGGTCTTCTATTACATGTGTGTGAGTATTTAATTTCATCACAGCGTAAACACACACACACCGCAGTTGCAAATTTCGCACTGTACCCGCAAAAAGCGATATTTATTAATTGCTCCTTCCTCCCGGTACAACTATGTGATCAAAAAATCCTCAAGAGACCAACTCAAACACGCAAATATCAGTATTAGAGCAATTTACACGAAAATAATTTTTAATGAAAATTATTTTTAAATGGTAATTGTGATAGATAAGGAGTGTGGTTTTCTGTTATTTACTTACCTTGTTACAACTTACAAAATGCTGATCACTCTCTGCTAGTTATTTACTAAGCCGATACTGCATCGACTCTCTTTTGTTTGATTTAAACAATCACAATATGGGTGATGTAGTATACAGAGAAAAAATCATTCGCCTTATAACTATTTCCAAAACATTAATTTGTTTGAGATCGTTGTAAAGGCTCCAAATATATTGAAGGTCAGCACCTCAGTAGCGCTTTTTATAGGGCCCCCAATCATTTCGGCAAGGTTCATCGTAACGTGCATTTGTGCTGACAATTACGAAACCCAACGACAATATTATTTATAGATTAATTTATCATGGAATAACAACGCTGTTAACCTTATTAATATATTTCACCGTAACCTAGGATGGCTTAAAAACCTACTTGAGTCAAACGTGACAGAATTATTGGACAATACTAGATGATAATGACTCTATTATGATATTCCGCCTTGTACCCTATGTGGCGTCTCTCATGGAATAATTTTAATTCAATTTAAAGTAATATTTTCCTTCAATGTTATTTGAGGATTTATAATTATATGGGATGTCTTTTCGCCAACACTGTAACTTAAAGGCGCGGTCTACCGCAATTTTCATCACCATGTTTTTATTTTCATTTATGTACCAGTTATTTTTTTTCTTATTTTAGACACAAAATGTGACTAAATTTTTCTCTTACAAACATTTTTTTTAATCTCCCATAATTTTTTAGTTATGGCTCGTTAAAGCCAAAATTTGCATGTTTCCGTTTTAAGGACGACACTAAGACCAACCCACTTACCAAACTGAAAAAAATTCACAGTGAATAACGATGTTGTAGGCTACAAATTCAGCTATGCTAAACCACAAAATAAAATATTTTTGTGTTTAAAAAATTGTTGAATATAATTTTTTTAAAACGTAAGCATTTTTATATAAATACAAATAATTTACATTCTGTGTTTTATGCATGTAACATTGTAGCCTGCGACTTCTTTATCCGCTGTGAATTTTTTCAGTTTGGTATGTCAGTTGGTTTTAGTAGTCCTTACAACGGAAACGTGTAAATCTAGACTTCAACAAGCCATTACGCGTAAACTATGAGAGGTAAAAAAAAATATTTCGAGCCAAATTTAATCACATTTTGTGTCTGAAATAAGAAAAATATAATCTGGTACTAACAAAAAATAAAGAGCGCCTTACGCTTAGATTGCAGTACAGAGTTATATGGACATTCACTCTCTCTTTTCAACACACGGTAACTGCCGTTATCACTGTCCCTGTTTCGGCGCGCGCTGTTGCCAAATATCCTAAAATTTTCACGTAGTACCTTTGATCTTAAAATTTTTGCATATTTTACAGCATCGAAATGCGCATCATGTGATATAGTTGGTTCATCATTTTAAGGGGTTACAAAAATTAAAGAAACAATATTTTGAATTTGGTACTGTTTTAATTTATTCTTAAATATATCACATCATAACTTACGAATCAAAAGCACAATCGTGTCCAGATTTTTATGGTGTGTAATTTCATATATCTGGACGCCAACGAAGAAATCTGAAGGCTAATTTTTTTCGTTAGTTGTACAGAAATTTTTTTTCTAACTTTAAGTGCACTTTCTAACAAACTGAAACATCAAAAAGTTGGTCAATGAGAAACTTGTTTTGCTGTTCAAGTTAGATGGGGATGAAAGCGAGGAAGTTGTTAGTAATGAGCTAAATAAATTTTTAAAAGCAAATATACTTCAACAGCTTTAGCCGTTCTCTTGTTTATAGCTGTGAAATGTTTGGCGTAATATTGTCATGCGCTCGTCCTACAAACTCGACAGCTGAGTGTCGCTCGAAGAGAAAAAGTCGTCCCGTTATCTTTGCTGACTATGAGGTAATGTCTGGAAAGTTTAACCAATAAGATACAGGCGTCCTTTAGTCCGCAGTTTTCTTCGTCCCGTGTTCAAAATTGATTCAGTAGTGAAACAAGTGTCTCGCGGCCGAGCAATTCGTAGTATATGTTGACTGATTTCGAAACAAAATTTCATGGGTGTAATTTTTTGTTAACTTTTATTTGTAAGGAAGGCAAAACAATAAAAAGTCGTAATATACATAAGCTACGAGAAAGGGAGCTAAATATTTTATTGATCTTATTCCAGTATTTTCCACATATACTATTAACGCATTAAGGAAGCTGTAGAAGAAACAGGATGTTCCAAACAAACCATTTACGCTAATGTGAATAAACAATAGCAACACAGTACATCAAACTAACATGATAAATTGAAATCATAAAGGTAAGAAAAACAAAAATAATTCCAGTAAACAAATTTAAGGCAACGATCCTTCATTTCTACTACTTGTATGGTAACTAATTTTAAATTCCTAATTTACAGCACATATAAAAATGAAACTCTCATACAGTTTGATTATAAGGTATTACTACGTCGTCTAATTTGTTCCTTTCGCAACAATTTTATCTGGTTTCGGTAAGTTATTTGACTGACGGAAATTCGTAATTACCTTCAACTTTATGTTCAAGTACTGGAAAAACTATATAATATACAGTAAAGCAAATTTAAACAATACTGGTAAAATATTTTTTTATATATGCTCTCGTTATGCTTATGATATACTTATCAATGAAGTAGTGGAAATGAGTGATACGCCTAAGTTGACAACATGGCAGAAGATTAATGTACTCTATTTTGTTTGATAACCTAACGTGGTGGAGCAGTGATGGAACACTCGTCTCGTATTTGGGAGGACCAGGGTTCGATCCCCGGCTTCGGTCATCCTTATTTCGGTTTTCCAGAGTTTTCCTAAATCACTACTGGTTCCTTAATATAGACCATGGCCGACTCCTTCAACTTTTCCTCCCGCGTATCTCTA
The DNA here is from genome assembly GCA_003012365.1 of Medauroidea extradentata. Lineage (NCBI taxonomy): Eukaryota > Metazoa > Arthropoda > Insecta > Phasmatodea > Phasmatidae > Medauroidea > Medauroidea extradentata. Next base: position 200,045 of record PNEQ01098093.1, read on the forward strand.
CCAAGGCCTTGTGCTGTTCGAGGGCATGTATAAAATAAATAACATCCTCCTCTCTCACTTTAAATGTATTCTTAGCGGACAGTAAAAATGACAGCAAAAGAGACATATTATTCAGTCCCATACGACATTGGTTTTGAATGATTAATTTCGTAATCGTCAAATACTCCAACTACGTTTTTGTCTTCAGACTGACGCTACTAAAATGGAACATATCTTAAGTTTTGTCAGCAGTAGCTATAATGATTAAAAATTATGTGATAATTATTATTTACAATTCCTGTAGTAAATTAATATCAGTGGAGTATGTGAATTGTTTCATATTTTAAAGTAAAAGAAAATTGCATTAAATACATATGTTTTGAAGCGTGATGCTGTACGAATTGTTATATAAACTAGAATAATAAAGAATATAATATTTTAAAGCTCAAACTTGTGAAGTAGTGCACCTTCCAAACTTCGTAACGTGGCTGCGATCTGGCAACAGCGTACGCCATAGGCTCTGTATTGCAATCTAAGGTTGGGTCGCTCTGTAGCGTTCCTTTAAAGAAAAATGTTAATAACGCCACTGAAGAGAACTGATGTGTTTTATAATGTTCAGGCGTGGTATACGAACTATCTGCGAAACAGATGTTTTCCTCTGGTATCCTGTACCAATGTGTTAGAAGAAATATGTTTTACCAGGAGAACTACTTCAGTGTGAAGATTACTGGTAGTATAAGTTTCCTTATTGCTAAAACGCAGACTTGAGCCACAAGACTTGAAAATTTTCAAGAAGACGCTTTTAAAGTTTGTTTCGAGAATTTAGTAATTACACAATGTTAATCATCAGACTGAACTAATCTTAAATTTGTACTTGAACTGCTCAAATATGTTGGATTAAAGAACAGTGAGACAAATATACCTACCCCGTCATTTAAAGGCTCATGCTCTCCGTTTAGTTAAGCTGTGGTCAAAGTAAAGCAAATATCTGTTATATTGTCTCATGAGTAATAAATATAGTAACTTGAGTACTATCTTGTGGCTTAGGTATAAGTAAAGTTGGCAATTTTGCAAGTAAATATTCAAATATTATTTATATAAAAACGCGAATTGTACTATCAATGTTTACGCAATTTTACACTAAGTAGATTAACACGAAACTCACCTGATTTGCCTTCTGAGACAAAATGTATTTTAAAATTGTAATAATTGCAGTCATTTTGTTTAATTTGCAATGTTTTTTTTTTCCGAATATTGAAGCAACGGTAAATTTAACATTGACAGTATTTGAGAAGTAGCATAATATTTTTTTTCTGTGTTAACTCTTTAAAATGCAAGTAGTAGAAGAGGGAGTTGTCACACTATTGTTATTTTTTCTGTAAAATAAGTAGGCCTAGTTCTTTCAAACTTTGACACTGTATTTTTTCACATACTAAACTAAAATTAATGACATAACTCATTGTTAATGGTAGGAGTTGAGGACGCGTAGTTTGGTTGTCTGTGTTATGTGTCAGTTCCGGATCAGCTGCACGGGAAACACGAGTATCATAGCTGCACAATGAACGTGCCCCTCCGTTGACCCTCAGGGGGAGGAAGGTGGGTAGGTGTGAATGATGTAGGGGGAGGGGAAGGGGGTTAGAGGCGAGGCGCGAGTGCAGACAACCAGGAACAATGCACCGTCTGCCCTTTTGTGTAATCTGCCGTGCGAATTGGTTTTGCTCGTGCCATTATAGTGATTACTTCCCGCGGCAAATAAAAGGTAATGACTCGCGAGGGCACAAAGCGAAGCGTGATTTGTCGGGGCACGGGGTCTCGGAGCGTGGTTTGGTCCAGCAGTTTAGAATGCGCGGTGTGTCCTTTCTCCTCCCTGTGCCTAGATACGCTGCAGCGTCCATCACAGACATCACTTCTCATTCCCATCACAAGTTGCACAGGGGAAGTTCCTTCATCACTTTGCTGCCCTCTAGATGGAAGCCCTGTTTAGCATATAACTAGGACTATGAAAAATTCGCAAGTTCAATGACCTGCATGCTAGAATCCAATGTCCTATGCATACTCAAGCCCCGTCTATTCGTTCATTGTCTGCTGTCTGAATGAGTAGCAGGTAATGGACAAATGATAGGGCTTCGGTATACACAGGATAATGGATTCTAGCATATTGGTCGTTGAACTCGCGAAATATACCTAGCCCTCTATATTACCTATACCAGGCGAATTGAAGAGATTTTGGTCAGCGCTAGATGCCGCGTCTGTGATACGGCAACTGGCAGTGGATAAGGGGTAGACTGGCTCGATCGTCAACAACCGAGAGGCGCGAAAACGGCGTGCAGAGTTTCGGTCGTTGACTTTTCCTATGGGGCTTTAAACGGTGACGCTATTATTTGATTTAAAGAAAGTTTAAAGTAAAGTCTAGAGCATGCTTCTTTATTTTCGTTCTACGATTACGGTTAGTATTTTCTGTATGACAGCAACCTGAAAAAGTCGTTTTTGGCCAATTTTAGGTGCCCTCAAACCATGTTTCTAAGCGTGACATATAAAAAAGAGAAATAGAGAAGCATAGTTTTAAATGTGTTTTCTTTTCGTAGGTAAAGATATCACACACACGTTTAGTAGGATTTATTAGAAAAACTTTCTCCTAACACGCCGCACCAATGCCTAAACTTCATTGGATCACGGCAAACAAAAGGTTCAGTAAAGTGAATGGGAAGTTTTTCTTTGTTAATATGTCACTGCGAAAACTGAAGGCAAATTAAGGAAGGAGAAGAAATTTATTTATTTCAGAAATATTCGTGGTCAGACTGCTTTACAAACGTGCTGCAGAAAAATTACACTAACAGCGAGCATCAATCGCAAAAAAAGGAAATTGAAGGCTTTTTCACTTCAGTATAATATTTCGTGAGCAGCTTTTTATTTGACATATTGATAATTATCGTGCGGAAAGTTGACTGCTTGCTAGACTTCAACATAGCATGTTCGTATTTGACAGACGTTCTTCCTTATTGGTGTGTCACCATCTTACTGGACCAATGTTAATGTGTATAACTTAAATATCAGTAAAAAAATGGTTGGATTTCATAATTAAAAGTTACTACTTTGTGAGGAACTCTCATGGTAGCTTTTTATTTATCATTTACAAGAAAATAAAACCTTTTAAAAATTAGCTTTCTATGTTATTTTCTGAATTGTTTAGCTTACAGCGTAGATATTGAATTTTTTTCTGTGTAGTCTGATAGTTTAATTTGTTAGACTCTTTGTTATTTGACAAAATATAAGATATACATTTAGTAACTAAGTAAGTGCTAAGAGTTTGCACAACAAGTTATCCAAACAAACACAGGAAATATTTTCTATAAGTTATTCGTTTTACTACTAACGCAATTAAACATTTTTGATCAATAAATTAACGTTTTTACATTTAACCATGTAAACTTATCCCGTGTCACTCAGGAATTGAAGACGTACGGTAGTAATGTCAAACATGATTACTTAAAAAAATGTAATATCTGCAAACACAAAAAAATTAAAAAATAAATTTCTCTAATTTTGTGGAGCGTGACTATGCACGGAAACTTACAAGAAAATATTGCAGTGGAACAGAAAATAATAATATACTGCTGCACTGCAATATTTACACGTACAATAACGGTGATATATGGATGATGCAAGTGACGAAAATTTCATTTTCTTATTAGCTTTCTGGTTAGGGGAGTGTCCGCCGTCACAGAGAGAAAGGGAGAGTGGCCAGAGAGTTACACGGACCAGGAGGCTTACTGCCCCTTGTAATCCGGTTATCTGCAGCGCACAGGGCAACTGATGAAATATTTCACAGTGGAATGTTTGATGGCTTGCTGGTGGACAACTCCAGTGGACACCCCTGCTCGTCGTTGAGCGTTATACACCTGACACCTCGGCGCGGGGTACGAGTGACGATGAGTTATGGCCCGCGACTACAGGCGCCTCGTCACAACCTAGAATAATCGACTCTGCCGCGTCTCTTTGGCGGCTGAACAAGAGGACGCCAGATTTTGTCACACCCAGAGCCAGCCATTTTGTTCACTCTTTCTCTCTCGCTACGTATTTTAACTTCTATTTTTCCAACCACTGACATTTTATTTTATTTATTTTACTGCGTCACTATTAAGAGGATTGTGTACTTAGCCGTTGGATGGTGTTGTGGCGTGTCACTCGATAACGTTTTTACGCAAAACCGCTGAACTTATTTTTATTGTTGTTATCTATGAAGAGAACAGCCACTTGAAACTACATATACCACATTTTGAAAATTCAGTATGCTTGCTAGAAACATGATTTTGAGGTCTCTGGAAATGACTAAAAACGGGTTTTAGACTGATATAACTCCGAAAATACGATCTGAATCCGTAAATTGCAACATAAGGTCCGTGCATTGGTCACGGCTTGAAGTCCCATAGGAACAATACTTGTACGAAAACTTTGCACGCCAGTTTGGCGCTGCGAACATATATGTGCCTATCGTAGAGAGTGGTGTTCTGGTTCTTTCCACGCGTCAAACGCTGGACATTTTAAACCGGCATACACAACTCTTTAATTTTCATGATTCCGTGTTCCTACGTGCCCCACTTTGTAAGAATAATGAAACACACTAATTGTCTGATATTCGGAAAGATATTTTTGAATATCTTCTGTGGACACGTCAACAGAATACCCATGTTAACATTATTTAGAGCGGCATTTCAAGAAACATGAGATAAATTTATAATTATGTGGAACATATGATTAACAGTTTTTGGCAAATCATTACAATAAATGACTTTCATCGAGAGTCCCATGTCCTTATAAAGACTGAAAAAACTAGACCTACATGTAAATTAACACAGTAAATAAATTTTTTAGAAGTGTCGTTACTGCTTAGTTATAGTATTACATATACATAGCGTAGTTTTGAACAACGTATAGTGAATATATATTTCTAAATTCATAATTTACGTCAGAAAGATCAGAAAAATAATTTAAAACCAACGCAAAATACAACCCTTCCCCGTGCTATAATATGCAAACATTTTTTTTTTCATTAAAATATTTAGTTCGTTACAATTTTATCAGTGAAGAGGGAAATAAGTACATTTGGTGACCAGTAGCCTATCATATGTTATTTTGGAATATGCGTTTAAGGTTACCGTCTGAACGGAAGTTGTTCTGTAGCATTAATGCAAGTATTTTGGTGGTGTGTCACACGCATGGACAAGATTTGCTCTGTACGAGCGTGCAAGAAGAACAATGAATACGTTTATTGTTCTCGCTAAATTTTTTTTAGGTTCTTATAAAATTAGCTTTCATAAAACAAATGTTATCATGTTTACACATGCTGAACTATGGAAACACTTTCAATTTATTGGTTTTGGTGTGAAATTGTTTGTATGTGTAATGGGAAATGAGGAGATGCCATTTAAACTTTTGTGGAACAAGACTATTTTATTATTAGTACTTAATATCTACTATTATTATTTCTGATACCTATCAGGGAACTATTTTAGATTATATATTTCAAAAGAAAAAATTTCGTTAACCTATCCAAATATTTATGTCAGATTTTTGAAAGGATGCCAAAGAATTTTAGGAAAATGTGTGTCTACGTTAGCGAAAAGTTGGTAATTTACCCAACACAATATGCAATACACTAATATCATGTCTCATGAGGATTTTTAGAGGTTGTTGAATGTTCAGATTTATTCAGAAAATGCATTTCAACCACGATTTGCTTATGACTGAGAATATTTTTTTAAAAACATATTTGAGCCGAATTTAAATAATTCGTATCATTGTTTTTAATAAAAACTGTATCATTAGTCAAGTATTTGAAGACTTTGCCTTGCTAGGTCCTGACAGTGTATTTCCTACTTTCTACTTTCTACTGACTTTCTGAATGAAACTTTCCGATTGTCCTGTCTCCGCTCAGGTCTTTTTGTTGCGCAATCAACTGGCATCGTGTCATAATTCCCTTTCTTCTCCTCATCACATAAATCTATCGCTCTATGATGATTCCTCTTCACCTCTTTTTTCCCTGTTTCATTGTTATTATGGTTATCTAATGTGCATTTAACACTTGTAACTCTTCAGCGCTGTATTAAATGGACGACTTACAATAATGTGTGTTTGAGAGTTTTGGTCAACGCTTAATATCGAGGTCTTGTGCGCCGGTGAGGGGTGATATGAGGGGAGTTTGGAGCAGCGCCGGAATGAAAGTGTGGGGGAAACGGGATCATCCGGCACATGCGGAAATCCGGGGACCGACCCTGCCGGGAATCAAACCCGAATCGCCTTGGTGGGAGGTGAATGGTCTGACAATTCGGGCACCGCAGCAACCTGCAATAATGATGTACTGTTAATCATACTAAGCACATTTACAGTAAAAGGAACAGTACAACAATCACGTTTGTAGTCTACTGTACAGGTTTCACAGCCGCAACTGTACTAAGTCGTTTGTGAGTGTTTGGACTAAGGTGCCTACTACTTTGCATCTGGCCCGATTGGACATGCTTTGTTTAGCCAATGTACGTTATCTTCGATGGTACGTCGATAAGAACTTGGAGAAAAAATGAATAAGATCGTGTACTTAACATGTTTCCAGGGGCTTCTGTTAAGTCTGTCGAACAGTATTTGATATTTGTTTGCCACAAGCTGTAGTCGTCTACTATTAAATGTGATTATGCCTCGCATACTGCTGCAGCTGTCACGTTGAACAGAAGCGTTTCAGTGTGTTGCAATGTTAGTTTTAGAAATGTATTATATTTGTATCTTAAAAAATGACACTAAGTTATTAAAATGTACAACATAGGCCTATCCACGGAAACTTAAAAAGGGCTACGCTCAATTACGCGAGGTTGTAAATACTGAGTAAATTACATGTACATTTTTCTAGTAGTATTTTAAAATCATACCTTCAATTACGCGACGAACCTTTTAGTTTATAAGGTCAGTGCACCACCAGATTATTAACGGAAAAATAGTAATGTTATTTTACAAACTGTGCAGTTGCCGGAGCACAAAAATACTTAATTCACCGAATTTTAAGTTGGTTAGACATATTTTGAAAGGTAAAACATTGAAATAACCTTAACTGATGTGGAAGTTTCTTGTTTTGTACAACACACACATGTAACTTAAGGATGCATTGTGAACTAGTTCAAAGTCGAATGCAAATTTGTAATGTCGAAGAGAGAAATAATTCACGTATCTGTTTAATTATATGATTCGGTGTTTTTCCATGCTTACAGTAAAAGAGTCTTACATAAAAAAGGACTATCTTTCGCACTGTTAGTAGTAGTATTTAATACACTTGCAATTAGAGTATACGTAAGGGATGCTTTGCTTTAAAACGTGTCAAGCACGTGAACCTACGTATAGAAAATAAGAAAATTGGTTTCAAAATGCAAGCAAACTGATTCCCGCCGAAATTCTTCGTTTACCTTACTACAAATAAAATGATAAATATGCTGTTCATTGAACAATACAAAATCATGCAAAGCAGGAAATCAATTTTGCTATTTTCTGTTGCAACAAAGGCGTATTTATAACCAGTTGCATAAAACATTTGTTATGAATTGTCATACCGTAAAGATAATTGCATAAAATATAGTTGTTATGGGTTTGCAGTAAGTTATTAATTACTGGTATACAGCAGATGTTCTACGAACTTCAAACAAATAATTATCAAACAAATAAGGTGCTCTAGAAGAGTAGCTTTGTCTGTGTACCAGTAATAAATGCTCAAACGGAGTCACAAAAGAGCAAATGTCGAACAAATAACAACGTTTAACTGCTTCACTCTTAGAGTAAGGTATTGTTTCGTTTGGTGTACACGAGTTAACACTTTGAACACTGTTGTATACAAGCTTGTCGGATACTTGTTTCACTGTCTTAAAGACTGATACGTGGCCTAGGTGTTCTATTGTGTTTTAATGAACCATTCATAACCTCGACCAGTAGTAAGATAGACGAATTTGTTATGCACAAAGTGACACTGACAGCTCATGCCTTGGTTAAATAACGACATGTGAAATTACAGTTCATGTTCTGTTTACATGTAAATAACATTTAACTACCAATAAAATAAAATTATGTACCATGCTCTCTTTCAATTAGGCAGAGGCCTTAAGATGGCGTGTGGTACATAATTTAACGCTAAAAGCATTTATCTATAACTGTAGGTTTCTTGAAGCAAATTTGCGAAAATTAAACAATATCAATCCTAGACAATAGTTTCAGCCAACGTTTTAAACTAAATTGTTTCCAGTGATACGAACTTCTGAGGCACAATCTCTGACGCCGGAAACTTGTGCATTTAACTACGGCGCAAGATATCACGCGTAACAAATGAGTAATTCTGGATAAATATTTACTCATAAAGTTGGCAAATGCCATTATCCAGGATTGTCACTGAGTATTTTATCCATATTGGCTTCGAAAAAAGCGTAGAAATCAATTGAGGTTTTCAGCGTTTGTTCAACTACCACGCACTCTTAAAAGTGCGTGGTATATAATTCAGCATTAATACCATCAGTTTAGAAATGTAGGTTTCTCGAAGTCAATTTGCAACTTTGGCCAACTTTGTGAGCAATAATTTTTCTCGGGTAACGTAAATCTGAATAACAATCTCTGACGCCGTACATTTAATTGCGGCGCATGAGATCACGCTTAACAAATGCATCATTCCGGGTAAATGTTTGCTAATAAAGTTGACAAATATAATTATCAATGATTGTCGTTCTGTAATTTTTCGATATTGACTTTCAAAAAGTGTAGATCTTAGTTTTTATTTATCTACCACGCCCTCTTAAGGCACCCACCTACTGGCTGTATGTTTGTATGAGTGACGCACGACACCAAGGGCGATTTTGACCAGCTCATCTGGTGCGTTATCACCTCTACTGCAAGACACTGAAACGACGTGTAGTAGTGTTATAGTTCACTCGCTTTACTGTCATTTTCTGTGGTGACACTATCTTTTTACTGGTAAAAAGTTTTGAGCAAAGTCTATTGCATGTTTCTAGCGTATTTTCACACGAATCCCATGAGTAGTTGTTATAGGCAAAATTTGTTGAAAGGACTGTTTTTAGCAATTTTGAGGGGCTCCAAAATGAATTTTATAACTGACGTGATGCTTCGAAACTATCTTTCCGTAATTGTTTGTAGTGTATTTTCCTTTTGTACATGAACACCATGGGCACGCTTGGAATGGTTTAGTAAAAAAACGTGTTTACGAACAAAATTATTACAATTTAAGCGCGTTGTACGTGGCGTCCTTAAGGGTGTTCACACGCATTGAAATAATACTTTTATATTTTTATGAAATACTGTTAGTATTGTGAACGAAACTTGCGATTATAGTGCACTCTTACGAAACAATTTTAGTTCTCATAGTTTCTCATAACTGAGCACCAAATAAAAAACTTGTATGTTACGCTGCCGTGCAAATAGTATAATGCCAATTGACTAACTTACAGTGAAATAAGATACCATGGGCTATGTAATCTAACATAAATAAAAGAGCTGCTTTTTAATTTGGAAAAAAATTCTGAATTTTCAACTTTTTTCTTGTACTTTTGCATCTTTTTTAAATTCAAAATATTACATTGTGGGTTTCTAGATGCTTTATTACGTAGCTCATAGTGTGTTAGGTAATCATTAATTATTTTATTTAAGTGATTCAATAGGTTTTCACTATCTGCATGACAGAGTAACATGCACATTTTTAATTTGATGCACTGTTGTGATAGAACTCTGAAATCTAAAATTTATCAAGAGAAAACTGTACTCAAGTATCGTCTACAAAACTAATACTATTTCATGAAAATATAAAATTATGATTTTATCGCACTTGAACACTCGTAAGTACTGACCATATATCTCCACTACATCCGTACGAATAATCCACGTAATCGGAATTCAATCCCAACCTGCTCGCCTGGGAAGTCGGTTCCCGCAGGTCTGTTCACTTGTCGTCCAAGACGCGTGTTTGGAAGACGCAACCGTTGAACGTTTGTTGGCGGGCGGCCAGCAGGTTGCCGGATCGAGTCAACACAGGGAGAGGCTTGGATCACCGAAGGAGATTCCCGGAACGACCTGAGAGCAATCTCTTAACGTCCTCCCCTACACGCCTGGTCGGGTAGGAGAGGAGAGAGGCGGGACGGGTAAACTCAGGTCAAGGAGTTAAGCAGACACTGTCGGTCTGGAAAGCCGCTGACCCAACCCCTTTACTCCTCCCAAGCAATTTCCTGACGACACTGGAGATCGGCGCCAAGAGGCGGTGGCGACCCTGCGGTCTCGCCGCTACCTTGATGCAGCCTTCGCCTATCGAGCAGTCAGTCTCGTGTTCTGGGCGAAGAAACTGGTCCACGTTCGTACAAGTGCACGCATTTACATTTTAAGAGTGTGTAATACATGGATAAATTCATATCGAATGAGGTGGATAATAGAGAGCCCGGGCATCGCATCCCGAATGAGTGAGAGCTCGTAGGCAATCTGCGTATCACGAAGGACGACATGAAATGAGGCAATACGATGGAGAAGCGCCGGAATGAGAATGGTGGGGAGAGCGGAAGATCCCCAAGAAAACCCGCTGACCAGCAACATAGTTCGGCACGATTGCAACATTCGGAAACCCAGCTGGGGATTTAGTCCGGATCGCCTTTGCGGAAGGCGAGTGGTCTGACCACTCGGCCGCCGTGGCCCCATAGATAAATAAACGCTAAAAACACTAATTGAAATCTGCACGTTTTTGAAGGTCGGTATGGAAAAACTACAAAATAACGATTCCAGATAATTATTACTAGCCAACTTCGTGAGCAAACATTTACCTAGAATGATAAATTTGTTAAATGTGACCTCTTCTGCCGTAATCAAACGTATGAGATTTCGGCGTCAGATATTGTTCTTCAGAAGTACGTTACTAGAGAAATATTACTAGTCAGCTCAGAAAGTTGGCAAAAAAATTTTTTGGTCTAGGATTCCTGTTTTTCTTTAAGTTTTTTTTATATAAATTGGCTTGGATAAACCTACAGCTTTAAACTGATGCTTTTAACCCTGAAATATTTACTATGCCCTCTTAACTCTCCCACGTCTTGTCACTTAAGTACAGCCTAATTGATTCTTACTGAAGTATGCAGATGCAAATGCTGGATAAAATAAAGTAGTTTCGGGATTCTCGAACATGATTCTGCCTTCGTTACAAAGTCTAAATAAAAATAATACATAAATTACGCAGTATTTACTCTCTTAAAACCTCTGGCTTAGTAGCTTGTAGCAACAGAGTTTAAGTGGGAAATCTATTTAAAAATAAATAAATTCTTACTCCGGTCAATTAGAGATGTCTCTATCCAACAAAAAGAGTTATGTGTTAAATATACGTAAAAAGACAGCTATAGAAAATACGTTTTTAAATTGCTCTTAATATTTTATAAATATTAGTTCCGAAATTATTAAAAGTTATAAATTTGCACAGTTCCTTTTACCGCAGCATTATTACAGACATTTATGCTAACTATAATTCTTTAAATTGGACCGGGGTTCTAAAAATAGATTTCTAAATAAATTAATTTTAATATTGACTCGTTAACCAAACTAAGAGGTTGTAAGTCGTTCGTAGATAATTTCATCTAAGTCGTAAATATTTTTTTAAAAATTATATATATAATACATTTTAATTGTATATATAATTAAAACACATTCATGACTTAGATTAAGTTATCTATGAATGACTTACAGCCTCTTAGTCCGATTTATGAGTCAATTATAAAATTATATATACCGGTTTTCATGTAATTCGCGGATACGGACTGCACCACGTGAATAAGTGACCTAAACTACACAGAAAATACTCTTTGGTAAAAAGTCTACAGGCTCTTAGTTTACGAGCAAAGTGACATGGCAGTGCGGACAACCTACCCTTTATTCTCGCTCACAGGCATTTGGGATCTTTCTCGTAAACTAAGGGTCTAGTAACTTTTTGGCAAAGAGTATTTTCTGCTCAGTTTTGGTCACTTAATCACGTGGTGCAGTCCGTATCCGCGAATCACATGAAACCCGGTATGTACAGGATGTTCCGAGAGTTGACATCAATAAATAGGCGGGTGATAGAGGGGCCCAAGACCTATCAAATAAACCAAACTTGTATAATCCAATTACATGAAACCCGGTATGTAAAGGATGTTCCGAGAGTTGACATCAATAAATAGGCGGGTGATAGAGGGGCCCAAGACCTATCAAATAAACCAAACTTGTATAATCCAATTCACAACCGTCTAAAAGTTATGGATTTTTAAAGAAATTTGTGCTATACTCTACCCTGAGCTAAGCATTTACTGATGGTGGAAACATTAATGGTCTACGTGGAACGAAATTTGTACACACCAAATGTGATTAGCGTCGTCACATTTAAAAACACATTTCGCGTCACTGAGAGTACAGCTTCGTGGGGTAAAAAAATCACTTTCACAAAATTTGTGTTTGGTTATGAAAGATGCCTCTAGTTTGCGCGATGAAAAATAATCATGACAATGGGTCAATAAATGATAACCCGCCATTTAAAAAACTGCTCCGTAGTTTGGCCAATTGATTTGAAAAAATTAGTATTTTAAATTAAACGTCGATGCAGTAAACGTGAAAACATAACGAAATGCAGAAGATTCCCACAATGTAAAATCAACAGTAAGGTAGAAATTAGTATATCAGTAAATTATATAATGTAACTTTATTAAAATATAAATATTACACAACGTTTGAAATTATTAAAATTTATTTTGAATGTAATGTGTTTAATTTGTGAGAATAAAATAAAAAGTTTTTAATAAAAGTGGTAACAGTCAGTTAATTCATTAAACTAAATTTATACTATCAAAATGGAAAGTTAAGATAAACAAATTACATCACCAGACACCCTTACGTAGCTGCTGCTTCATATTCACATCGGCCACGGTTATGTAGAGGTTAGTGCGCTCGTCTCTCATCGTAGCAACCTGGGTGCAATTTATGAATAGCCTCACAGACACACACACACATATACAGGATGTTCCGGGAGTAGACGTCAATACATATATACTCACACACACATAAATAAAATGTTCTTATGTAATGTCGAGTACAGGTCAAGTTATAGCAACATATCAGAGTTAATGGAAAAAATTTCATAAAAGTGCTATTACAAACAATTGATAATGTGGACATAATTAGTAACCAACCTGCTGCTGTTCACAGAGATAAACTAGAGGCTTTTATACAGCAAAAAGTCAGCGTGTTAATTGTATTGAATCAAATAAATTCTGATAGTAATCATATGAAAGTATTATGTAAATTACGCTAATGATGCTACTGTAATTATTAAAATAACAGTACTGGGATTTGTACATTGTTTACAATTCCATATTAATATCTTTAAGAGTATGCATCTGAAATGTATTCATGTTATTTGGTGTTGTGCATCCCAGTTACGGAGTTCAGGTTTTGACGGATATCTTCGACTTTAAATAAGATTGCGGGTATTCTAATTTTCAAAGAAATCAGCGAACGTTAAAAGGTCAGTACAGTTACACATAAAATACTGCTGTTTTAGAAGATAAATTTCACAATCTGGGTTTCCTGATGGAAATGCATTTAACTACTGTGTTACTGTGGTAAGTCATACGAATGTAAGTCATTTAATGTAAGATAATTACTGCTTGTCTTGGTTACTGTAGCTCGTCTGATTTACACATCAATGGTTGTTGTAGGAAACATGAGGAGCATTCGTTCTTCTATAAATATAATTTCGCCTCGAAAATGGACTTATTGCGACGAAAATAATACAGACTATAGGATACCTTCGCAGGATTTTGTTTACTAGCGTACTGATTGTGGCATTTTACAAACTGGAAAGTATATTAACGACTTCCGTTTATTAAATGTGTTAGAAAAATTTCCGCAAATATTCCGGGTGTAATTGGCCACAGAATGATGGGTTTATGGAAAGTTAATGTGAAAGTAATGGTGGTCGGGATGCAAAATGAACACAGGCTTAAATTATTCCGTTCCTCGGCGAGGTAGTTTGCATGTTTACATATTAGCGTAAGGCTGTTTGGGAATTCCCACAAACTCTGCTGCATTATAGTAAGAGGGATTATCAACTTAACGTTACGCTGCACAAGTGAAAAATGCCACGACTGTGTTTACTTTTGCTTAGTATTCACGCCGCAAGATAACAGTCTCGCATAGGCCAACGCCGGAGGAGCACACACTGCGAACTCGCTGCAAGGAAAAGTTTGTATAAAACGCGCCCTGGCGCAAACCACAAAGTTTGGGAAGGCTACGCAAACTAGTTTCTCGTCGGTTTTACGTAGTTATCTGAGAGTTAGGTATTAATAGAAAAGCTTGTAGTTGTACGTATACCACTGAGCTCCTACACTGTAAATATTATTTTCAAATTTACCACACCGATATGTTCAGAATGGTTGAGACAGTTGGTATGGTAAAATTGTTTCCCATACATCAGTGATAGCTCTGCAATAACCATGAAACAGTGAAATGTGTACTGATATTACGAGAATCAGGGCTGTTTTATGAGTATGTAAGGCCCAGGACAGCATAAATCGGAGGGGAGCCCCACTTTTTTTTCCTTTTTAGATTAAGTGATAACTTTAAAGGTATGGCATATTTATCTTTGTATTGGCATGTAGTCACTGATATAAACACTACAGTTACAAGTACCACAATAAAATGCGTTCAGTTCACACATAAATATTGCAAATATATAGGCGAGCAAAACAAAAATAATGTAGCCGAAGTTACTAGAATGCAGTTATTACAAAACTAAATGAATACTACGTATTGTTGGGCCACATATAATGAAGCTACAGTTTATTTCAATTATTAATAACTGCTTTTTTTAAATTAAAAAGTGAGGCCTGGGGAATATGTCCCTCTGCCTTCTCTCTAGACACGGCCCTGATGAGAATAGTATAGTAACACTTCTCAATAGTTGCTCAGCTGACAAGCTGAAGTATGGAAAGTGTCGCATACTGTGTGTACGAAAATCTTCCCATACTGTTAAGCGCGTTCACGTGGAAAAAAAGTCATAATTTTATATTTTTGCACAGCATAGTGGTCACTTTACAGACGTTACTTGCGACTACATTTTCCACTTGTAACGATTTTTTAACTCTCATAGTTTTCCCACAGTGACATGACAAAGTAAAAATTTGCAAGTTACGGGAGCATGGTAATAACAGAAACCAAGTGTCCTAATAGAATAAAGTAATTTACACTGAAATGAGATTATGGGAAGAATGCTAAAATATTTAAAAAAACACACTATGAGATTCCTTTGTACTTCTTGAAAAACTCAGAAAATGATGAAAATTTACTTCATTTACGGCAATTTTAAAAAAACAATACAAAATGACTTGTGTGTTGTAAAATATTTTAGCATATTGCACATGGTATCTTATTTCAGTGTAAATTATTTCATTCGAGCAATACACTTGGTTTTTGTTGTTACCATGTTCCTGTAACTTGCCAATTTTGACTTTGTCATGTCACTTTGGCAAAACTATGAGAGTTAAAAATTGTTTACCAGTAGGAAATGTAGTCACAAGTATCGCCTATAAAACGAACACTTGGGATGGTGTCTGTTTGACATCGGAATGAAGCTAACGTTCCTGTTTACGACGCATTATTTTCCAGTGTGGAAAGCAGCATGGACATATTTTCGCCTAGCACAGAAATATAGTTTATTGGACGCTTAACTGGTACTTGTGTGCGATGGCATGGATTCCCATGACGTAGTTGTGAACAGACGTTGAAAAATTTATGTTAAACTTAATAACGATGTACCTGGACTATTCATAAACGTGCTTTAGTGTCCCCAGCTCGAGGCAAAAAGAGACAGTGTGCTGTTATATTGAACTGTGACGTCGGCAGTGAGAGGAAATGGCGATCAGCAGAGGGAGGGAATTTGGTAGTGTTCCTACATAATGCTGTAGAAGCTTCTGGTCGGTTAAGCTCCAATCACCGATGCGCCACGTAATCTTTTCAACAGATTTTCGTTTGAACCTAGATCCCACCACCGTTTTGAGAAAGTAGGGGAGTGAGAGATCAACTATAATGACCGGATTTTTGCTGTGTTCGGTAGACAGGCTTGGGGGAAGTATGCTGTTGGTATTGTTTTTGCCATATTATGGCCAGGAGGTTAGGGGCTGCTGATCGCATAATTAGTTAAAATTATCATGGATTTGTAATAATTTGTACTTAGACCTTCCTGGTTTTATGACATGTGTTTGGCTAAAGGAGGTTAAGTTCTATCATGGTCGTAGGTCGTAAGGACATTTACTACTGAGATTTTGCCATGACGGTTATGATTGTCATAATGTTGCTGAATGTTTCGTAAACTTCTAAAAATTGAGATTTTAAATTGTCACTTTATTTTGGTCATGATGGTTAGTTGTCCAGTTGTCGTTCAAGTATATTTAGAGTTAAAATTTTTTGCCTTTTTTATGTAACGGACGTTATGTTCTTCTAAGGTTACGGCTTGGTGAGCTTCTAAGAAAAAATATAATTTATTTATTGATTGAACCAAACTGTAATGTAATTCTTAAAGCTAATGTCCTTCTGGAAGTTTCCAAAGATAAGCAGAGCAAGAGTCGAGTCTGAAAAGTTAAATGTTTATTAGTCCCACGAAAAATGGTATTTGTATTTGAGATAAAGCAAGTTATCATGTGTTATTTTCTATATTTTGTAACTTCAGATTTCTGATCATGTTTACTCATTGTACCTTAATTTTATAAATAATGTGATCAATGCAATCATATAGTTTTGATATATCTGAAGTTAACTTAACAGTCGAATGTTGATATATTTCTGTAAGCAAATTTAAAAGTTGTTATTTGTATAGTATTTTTTAATTATTCAGAAAAAAAGAGATACATAATTATATTTAGTGTAACGTTTGATTTTTCAATTGTGATACATTTGGTTTAATACACATACCAGAAAGGTTTGAAAAAATAAAAGAATGTATCTTGTTTACACTCTCTAGGTTAAAGGTTAGTTTGGGAAACTAAAGAAAAAAACCAGGGGGGCGGTTTGAAGTCCAGTGTTACTGCTGTTGGTTTTTCTGTAATCATGAAGTGGTTGCAGAAGGATCTCAGCAGTCTAACACTATGCCGTGCAAATATAAAATTATGCATTTTTGCCACGTGAACATTCTTAAGATAGGGTTATTTTACCATTCATTGTACTCTAACCTTGCTGCGAGAAATGCAGTTGCAGTAAATCCCGCACCATATGATGTACTTCGAGGATATAGCAGTTGCAAAATTGGTTGTCAACATTTTGGGCAAACAATGCTCACATCTAGAGAAACTAAAAATGATATATGAACATAGACCCCAACAATGACCGTTTATATATTACAGTTCACAGTACATAACATACAGTGCATAACACACAGGAAGGATCCTGCAACTGTGGGATGCCATCGCAGCTATAATTGGCAATTGTTTACTAGAATAGTAGTATTTAATTAGACGGTAGGCATGGTCCCATGTAGTATTTCAGAGTAACATATCCAGCCCGCGCGTTGTGCCCTATAGTCATGGGACCTGTAGCACAGAAATGGTGCCGTTTTGTACCTATACTCACAAAACATCTTTTATTCCTCTAGCTATGATAATTTTCCCCCGAAAATTTGGACACTTAAGTATATTTTTATTTTCCACGTGAAATATTTGGCGTCAACTGAGCACCTGCCGTACTTTCCTAGATAAATCCTTAGAGAATTCACAACCTACGTCCAACACACCGTAGAAGCTCGGTGCTTCATGCAAAAAAATAAAATAAATAAAAACCGCGATGGACATAGTGGCTAAGGCGCTCACCTCCCGCTTATAGGTTTCAGGTTCAATTAGCGGTGGCTTTTCACATGTAAGAATCGTGCCTGACAATGCCGTTGGTCGCAGGGGTTTGCTCGGGGGTTTCTTATTTACTCTGCTCTTCCCCCATTCCAGCGCTGCTCCATACTCACTTCATATCATCGCTGAACAACTTGCTGTTAACGGGAAAGGGGGGCACATCGAGTATTTTAATAAGTATATAGTTGTAGGAAACATAGTTTGTTTTGTAGACATGCGTTGTGACTAATTTTTACTGTAATGAAAATTTGTTTTAGGTTTCATAGCGTTTGTACAACGGCATGTCGTATTCCAAATTTGCGTAAAACAGTTTTAAACTAGAAAGGAAAACAAACAGACCTCACGAAACGAGATAATTACCACTGAATAACAGTGTCACGGGCTACGCAAGATATGCACAAAAACAGCAATGCATTTTTTAGTATTAAAAATACTGACTTCGAAATAAAGAATTGCCAATTTTCTGAAAGTGTACTATCTACGCTCTTCGTCACATATGGTAGATGTTAACAGTGTACTAACAGAACTGCACTCTTATGTTCTTCCTCAATCGATTACGGTTAAAAAGCAATATATATTGTTTTTAATTTAAAAATTATGTGTCACGAAATTAGTATAATACACCTACTTCCAGGAACAAAAAAAAAAAAAAAAAAAAAACAGAAATGCGAATTTTGACCGTATATAAGAACCGTTCCAAACAATTCTATATAATATATAATTGTGCACATGCCCGTTCAGGTCGTAACTAATGGCATATGACTTTTAGTACCATTAAACGACTTGCACAATCTTTCACTAAAGTGAACGTAACTAATTACTTCATAGCATCGTGGACGTGTTGCTTGACTTTTTGCTAGATCTTCATTTCGTTTGCATGTCAGGACGATATTACTTAATTAAATAGGTTTTGCATACTAGATTTAATTACAGTTTCATGAAGCTGCACTCAGTGGATTGATTCGTATCATTTGTTCCAGCATAAATAATTAGAATACCACGGTAGGCACTATAACGCATTTCATAGGTACGCTAAGTTAGATTAAGGGAGTTGTTGATTTTAAAAATACAACACATAACAGACATAGGCCTATCTGTAAACATTTTACGAACGACACAAATCCTTCTATCAAATGAGTAACACATGTTCAGGAGAACATTGACTTTGTATAGCTCTAACCGTTTAAATTCGTATGAAAATTTAGCTGCACAGTGTCTGAAGATTGAATCCATTCTATTCAAAATGAGCTTAGACGTTGGGTACATTTTTATAATAATTAGAAACAAATTATTCTGCACATGATGGTTTCGCGAGTTTCATGTGTTAAGTAAAATAATTTGAATTTAAAGAATTCTTTCAGAGCTAAGAACTTGGTGAGTAACAGCGGTCTTGGACGAGGTCCAATCAGTTAACCTACTTTTCTACCGTATTTTTACATCATATAACGTTTAAGAATAAAAGCCATACGGAGTACACTTAGGGAGATACGAACAGGCAGAGAACGATGGTAAAGTGTTTATGAGTAGATTCACATGAATATGAATAGCCGGAAAACTGCGAACGTTTCTGAGTTTGACATTCAGTACAAATTTTCCGAATAAAGTATGCAAATGCAATTGATTAGTTACTGAGATCAAATTTGTAAAAAGAATAGTTGGTAATGACTTAGTAAGAAAAACGGAGTTAACAATCCTCTAGTAAAACATATTCGACATAATACAATTCTGTTTCCGATAAGACTTACATAGCTAGAGGTAAATCTGAAATGGTGTAGGTTCATCGTAGAATTGAAAGAGAAGAAAGGATATAAGATATTTTTTTTTACTAATTTTATTCAGTTGAAACCGAAGTAATTAGACGTCACCTCTTCCGCGGGTCGATATCGTCGCCGTTCCGCTTTGAGTAGCGTCGTCTCGAGACGAACTTATATTTAGACCCGTACATCAAAGAGCGTCTCGTGTTTATCAGCCTTCAGGAACGGTTAATTATTTATTTACTGAGATGAGCTTGAGAATTGTCTTTCCGACTTTCGTTGTCTCATTGTGTGCTGTCTGCGGTGGACGTATTTTGTTGGTTGTTGACGTTGGAATGTGTTGCCAGTTGGGTGACTTTGCATCTCTTTAAACTACTCGTTGTTTTTGTTATGATGTCGTATGTGAAGAAAAGTCAAGCCGTGGCAATATGGTATTATATTTAGAGCTTGCTCCACCAGATAATGTTTAACATTTAATTACAGAATGCCTAAATTTATTCCGCGCAAAGTTATTTCAAAGATGTTGGAAATGTTAGAAATTGTTTGTATTATGTATCGTAATTTTTTCAAAACATAAGTTTTTATAATTTTAGCTAGTTATCGACTTTAAGAAAATTAAATAAAGTTTATAATCATCCAAATTTACAGAAACCTATGTATTGAAAAAAATAGGGTACACAATACAAACAATTTCAAACATTTCTGTGTAACGGTTTTGCGATATCTGCCCCCCTTTTCAAATTTAAAAAAATTAAGCTCGTAAAAACAGCATGAGTAGGTACCCATGGCCTTAACATCCTCGGATTACGGTATTTATAAATGAATTAGAAAACGTTCGTGATATATTTGGTGAAACTGCGTTGTTTAGACACACTGTGTGAATTATAAACGTGCTGAAATATTTGGTTTGAAATCGAGACATGTCTGTAGGTTACTGATTATAAAAAAATATACATCAAACTTTATCAATAAAATTGTTTTTATAGTAATACTGTATTTAAATATCTTTTTTCAGTAAATCACTGAAAATGTAGTTTTTGTAAGTCGCTGACACTCGTTACGTACACGTTTGAAGGAATTAATCTCTCTAAGGGAAAATTCTGTATAGAGATAAGCTTTGCGGGTTGAATGATAAGACTAGTGAATCCACTCACACATGACCCAGTTGGAGAAGTTTTAAACCCTTATAGTTTCGTGGAAGCTAGAACGTTTTAGTTAAAGGCTTTTCAACTCTTTTTCTTGTATTTGGAATCTCTCATCTTTGTCTGAAAGGCAGTTTTCATCACGCGAGTGGGCAACTGGGATATTTTACGTTCATATGTACACACTCATATAAATAAATAAATAAATATATATATAATATCGAGGTTACGTGCTAATGAGAATAATGAACAGTATAATAAAATAATATTCACAGTACAATAAGTATTTTTCGATGTACATGTAAACCATCGACAATATTTGCTCAGTGATACCTATTGTAAATATTACTCTCGTTTAGTTTATATGCGAATGAAATTGTTTTGTAATAAAGTGAATGGCGAGAAAATATACACATGTTTAAATCAGTTAAAGTAATTATGAAAAGTACCTGTTACGATTTAGATGCCAGAGGTAACGCTTACGATCCATGCTTTAAAGCTTACACATTCGTAATCATCTATGATTCTAACTTCTAACCCTGACGGTGTGAGGAAATAAGAAAGGGAGGAAGAGAAATGGCCATCAGTCATTCTAAGCCAAAGATTTCAAAACGAAATGCAGATTCTGCTGCATTTAAAGCGATAAGACGTTGCACTCTTAAAGGGTGACGTCTAGCTAGAAGTATTTTTTTTTTACATATTAAGTTAACAACCGTGCGTTCCAGATATGCGTAGTGGATAGAGCATCGTCTCTTGGTAAAAAAAACTGCAGTTTTTCATTGGAGGGTTACACTTTGTGAGGTCGTAAAAAGAATGTCTTTCAGATAGGAAGCCACTTGAAAATCTGAGTAGAACACATAAATGGCGGCCACTAAAGATTTCCGCTCTCCGTGTATCAAATGTGCCTGTATCTCATTTGCCAACTGTACAGTTTCAAGTCTGTTTCATAAACAATTCGTTTTCGTAATAACACCATTCTTTACTAGACTCGACGATACAATAAAACGAATCTGCTTACGTTATATTAATTATAAAATTTCTACAAAAAATATCCATAATTTTAAAATCATAACACTGAATTTTCATCTCGTTCATTTTGCTGTTCAGCTGTGTTTTAACAATCGAAAGTCAAAATGGCTGACTTAACTTTTTGTCGTTTAAGTCTTCATATGAAAATAATTCCTTAATTTGAGGTGAGAAAAAAGAAGCGACACTGAGCAATAAAATAGGTTGTTTGGCAATAAAATTTATATAAAAAAATTTGTAATTTTTTAACTGCGGGAAAACAATTGAGGGCACTCTGCACCGAAAAATCCGTAATTTTGATTGTACCAAATACTGCGAAACACTTTATCATTGCATTACTAGTTGTTATTCACAAATAAAATAGATTTTTGGTTCCATAGTTGTCTTAGAAGCTGACGTCAAACTAGAGATTATATCATTTTCGCTACTTACCCAAAGTAAAAAGTATTCAAATGACACGAGTGAAATAATTTAGACTGGATGTAAGTGCACTCAGCTACCGAATGACCCTTTTCTAATTTCACGAAATTTTTTTGCAAAATATTCTTGAATATAGTACCTAATTTTTTTGCATGTAAAAAACATGAATTATTAAAGGCGTCATTCTATAGCTTAATACATTTATTTACACACTATTTTTTTTTTTCATTCGTATCATTGGAATAGTTTTTACTTTGGGTAATAAGCGAAACTGGCCAAATCGATACTTTTATATAAGCTTGTACGAAAACTACGAAAAGGAAAAATATTTTATTTTGGGAAATGACTATTAATGTAATGTGTAAGAGTTAAACAGTATTTGCTACAATTGTAAATTTACGAATTTTTCGGTACAGAACAGTTTTATATTTAGAGGAGAAAGCGTAGGTCTAATTAAAAATATAGATTCATTTTAAGACAAGCAGTCTAATAAAATAAAAATACATTCGAATCGACTCGGCTAAATAGCAACTGAGCTTCACAGACACATGTAAAAACTGTTGGTGGTCATCTCACATAACCACCATTTTGGTTTTTTACACGAATTTTCAAGTAGCTCCCTATGTGCAATGGTTTCCTATCACCTAATTTATAACCCCACAAAGAGCCACTTTCCTATCAAAAAGTGCAGCATTGTGACATTAATTACTATTTACCAGACGTACAATACGGGAAAGGTACTGAACAAGCGGTTACACTTTCCGTTGTCTGCTCGTGTCTGTGAAATTTCAGTTGTAATCTTATAATTTTATGGCGTAGCCGCTAGTCGTAAAGACCAGTTGCAAGTCACTGTAATAATTACCAATATCCTGTATCTAAATTTTTTCTCAAAAATGGCAAATAAAAAGTAATAAGGAAATGTTAAGTTGTTCTTACCTTAAAACATATACGTTTCCGATAGGAACACACAACGCAAACTATCTTTCGCAAAACATGTGAAATATTTGAACAATGACGAAATATTAAAAACATTTGAACTGCGGTTAAATGCTGTTTAACGTGCCTGCCGTTTTGTGGTCAGTGTAGAATATTTTGAAATTATTAATTTTGCGTTTTTCATATTTGTTTTTTTTATTACGCTTATAGTTTTGTTTCTCCCGTACAAACGATTCAGTCGTAAAATTAACATTGAATAATGACGTGTTTATTGATGAATATAAATTTTTTTGACATTTAGTTGAAATTAATTCCTTTCGCACCTTGGATGGATTGTAATCACTGTATTAATTCGCATCCATTAAATTTTTTTTCTTTTTAGACCGCTACACTGAAACAATTAAAATAGCTTGATTTGCTGTTTATGAATGTGGATTTTAATGTTTTATTTACTGGAATTGGTTTTAACGATTATTAGAATTATTCCCATAAAGTATATGGTTAACAAGTTCATTATGATAATGATGCTGATATCAGTACATTATTAATCAAATACATTTTGTTGTTATGTCATTGATGCGTTTGTATAGCTCTTCAGATCTTAAAAAAATTGCTAAAAATGAACACATCTTTAAATATAAGTTAAATTGTCGTTTTAACGAATATTTTTGCTGATAAGTCTTTCATCAGACTTATCATTACCTATGTGTGATGTATTACCGAGTAATTATCATGATAATGTTTTATTTATTTTATTTATTTATACACGAACAAAATTCAGTTCCAAGGCCGGTTTACAATTTGTCGTGTCTAACATAATTCTTATATAGTCATCTACCCTACCAAGTAATAACAAAATACAATAGATAACATAATACGGTAAATAAAACAATAGAATAAATAAAACAATTTCATGGCAACGGTAGCAACCTTGCTACGCGCGCTGGCTGTGAGGTTGTTTGCGGAAGGGGAAATGTGTACTATGTTGTGAATAATGCGAAGTGGACAGGTTGCCTCACCCTCCCCTCTTGCCATGTCAGTCTCGTACCGCTTACACAGCCCGACAAGCGATGATTCATCACACGGCCGGACGTGCAAGAAATACCGTAACACAGACGCATGTGAGTTGTCAGACAGACGACATTTCAAAACATGTGATGCATAATCCGTGTTCCGATTGCCGCTTTTAGTTAACTAATCTGATCTCGTAGTCCAAATTATTGGTTTTATCTCAATTTGATTGCACTTAGAACATTAGTAATTAGTTTTTAGTGCCGTAAACTGGGGTTACTTTGACCTTGAGGGGCAACTTTGACCACTCAAAATTTTGGTTTTTATATTGTTCATTGACGAAAGTTTCAAGAAATAGCTATAATGATAAAAGGGTTTATTAAAAATACTCGGCTCAGATTATCTGTTTAGTTACCAGAAAAACCATAAACTAATATTTTTAATAGTCAAAGTAACCCCGGTTTACGGTATGTAAGTAACTGTACTAAATATTTAACGCCCGACGTGTTTCCAGTAGAGTTTAAAAAAATTAAAAGTAACTTACTGTCTAAATTGTGAAGTTGCTGTAAACACACCCATTGTAACCATATATTGTTAAAGTGTTGGAAAATTCGTCTGAACAATAGTCATGTAATACGATAGTGAACTAAATACTTTTAAAGGCAAAAATCCAGGGATTAAAGTTATGAGATACTAAATAATGCTGAGAAATGACCCTTGTTGAGATTTGGGCATAAAGAAACAAGGTTCGCATCAGCTCAGATTCTGGGAATTGGTGGACGTTTTAGAGAATGAGTAGAGTAGCATTTCGCAGAAAGTATTTCAAGTAACGGCAAAAGAAGTAGGCAGTCCCAGAGGTACTGAATTATCGGTTGTAATCATTCACGCAATGCAGGAGGTAACTGACAACGGTGGCTTAAAATTTTAAAACACATTGGAGAATTTACACGTGAAAGAGCAGATGAACTCGTAGCGTTAGTAGATTACCGGCTACGAGATATTGAACAGCGCATCTCTGTACCAAGGAAATTCAGGCATCAGACATTATCCATCGAATATCAGAAGTGGGAGGAGGAAGAAGCTTAAACAAGAGCAGATAGCAAAAATATGTTTTGGAAGTTGTGTTTAAATTTGGGGTTTTCCGTGATAGCTATATATTTTTTTTCAAAACAGGGAATGATACGGCTTAGACTACAAAGTCAAGTAACCAGATTTGTTAATTACATAATCAGGTAAAACCATAGTATTTACTGCCTTGAAAAAATCAGCCAACAAGAAGAAGACGATTTTAAACAAAACTAACAAAATATCCGCTCTCGTTTAGGCGTACAAAATTGTTATCACTAAAAAAGTAGAATCAAGGTAGAATGGTCTTAATATACCGTTCGTTCAGCCGACATTTCCCACTGAAGAACAGTGTCGCGGGCTACGTCTGGACATAAATAAAACACTGCATTGAGTATTTTTTGTATTTAAAAAATTGCTGAATTTGAAATTTAATAATGTCAACATTGTGTATTAAAAATTTTTTTTCAACGCAGTGTTTTCATACATGTCCAGTTGTAGCCGGCGACACCGTTATTCAGTGGGAATTATTTCGTTTCTGTAAGTCATTTGGTTTTAGCTTCTTGAATAAAACATTTTTATACAAATTTTGGCTTTTACCATTGCCATTATACAAAAACAACGAAAGCTTGAAAATTTCCATTGTTGTGAAAATAGTCACAATATATGTAGCCTATACAAAGCAAACAATATCACGTACAAAAAAAAAAGTTTTTAAAATAATAAAAATTTTGCGTGAACTCCCACCTGAATGTCAACCGTGTACGTTAAAACATTTGCACAGGTCTGCTTGAAGCTGTGACTGGTACTGTCTACAGCTTAAATGTCACCGTCACACAGCCCGCCTCTACCAATAGTTTAAATAAATGCCTAGAGAGGCGAATGTGATTCACAGAAACCACAAATTCTCAGGAGCGAATGGACATATGTAGCTCTATTGTAGTCTATTCACGGATGTCTTCTTTCCGCTTATTACTCAATGTTGAAATGATAATGAATAATACATTAACTTCTAAAATATATTTTCAAATTTTCTTTTTAATATCAGGATAGCATAATAAGAAATACTTCATTGTTAGAAATTAAAGTTTTGTAATAACGCAACGTTGTTCGACCTTATGCCTACGGGTCCCGAACTATGCCATTTTAGTAGGTTTTATTTTTAAAGTCTTGGAAGGTAGCAAATACCGCAAAATCGTTACGTGGAAATGTTGTAAATTGTTTGTACTATGTAGCTTAATTTTTTCAAAACATAACTTTTTATAATTTTGACCAGTTATTGATTTTAAGAAAATTTAACTAAGTTGATAGTTAGCCAATATTATAGAATCTTATGTTTAAAAAAAAAATAGGTTACTTAGTAAAAACAATTTCCAATATTCCTATGTAGTGAATCTGCGATATCTACTCCTTTTCAGAATTTAAAAAATTAAACTCCCAAAAACAGCATAAATACGAAACTGTGGACTCAAGCCATTCTTAACATCTAGTTAAATCTTTGCACTCTCTCAGCACAAGACGTGAATACGACTACAGTTTAATTTACTTCCTTGTATGACGCTTGGCACTTAGCCTCGCCGGGCCTGGGCCTACCCGGTATCTACGATAACTGCGCGTCGTCGTCGGCAAGTTGGGGCACCTTAATTGCGCGTCGAGCAGGTTCAGCTGCGTTCATTTGGACGGCGGCGTCGCAGTTGCTGCAATACGGCGCTTCTTGAACCGCTGTGACCTCGCACACGTGGCTGGTTGTACGTTAGACGGGCTTTACCTGACAGTTTACACGAAACACCCAGTGTTCTGTCGCAGAAAGCTATCATGTAGAAACAAATATTTTTGAAATAAATCGGGTTTCGCCAGAAAATAACGTACACTAAGGCCTCGCTCTTTAGTTTTGCAGTGGTTTCGAAAGTAATTTTTAAAACGCAAATCAATACATATTTAATAAATTCATTCTTACAGTGTTAACACTTATATATCATCGTCTGTATATGAATTTTTCTGCTGCAGTACACCAAACGTATTTTTAGATTTTTGCCCATGAAATATCACAAATTTTGTTGTCAAAATAAGCCGAAATGAAGTAAAATTATTTTTTCCTTGCAGAAGGTACATTATTTAAAAAATGCTCTGGCAAAATTTTGTACCATATGACTGTACACAGTCTAAATTTTTTTAAAAACATCTGGTTAAAAAATATTTGAGTTCATTGCAATTGTTTGAAATAAATGAAAGGTCACGGCCTTAAATTTCTTTCCAGCGTAACGTTTGTCAATTTCCTACGGTTTGTCACCTATACAGGTTGGGTCGTTATACGCTAACACGGCGGGAGTAAACTCCCGAGGTAAAATAAATAGGAAAACATGTCCACAACTTTGGGCCTGTCGTGACATACGAGGGAGTCATGCGCTCTCAAAGGTGCAGATGGGAAATGTGTAACTGGACAATACAACCTCAGGCATATGTAATTAAGTAACGAAATTTCGTACACAGTCTACTGGAGTAGGAACGGACAACAGCAAAAAAAATTATGTTATAAAACTAACATCTCTTCGTGATTTAACTAGGGGTTCTTAAACTCTTCGTGCTTATAACTTTGTAACCTTTGTCTTCAAGTCGTTGAACCTGACATGTAGGTAATCAGCATGCAAATAGTAATAAAATGGTCACCTTGAGAAAAACCGCTAATGCGAACTGTTCCCACAGAAATATTGTGGGTTCCTGGTAGATAGGCAGCAAGTAGTGACTAATGTTTTGTGCAATTGTAGCAAGTGAACGGTTGAGAAGTTTGTGGACATCACAGTAGTCTACAATGACGGATCCTCACAGTCGTATTATTAAAAGTAACAGAGAAACTAATAAGTGGACAATTAGAAAACTATGTTACAAGGTAATAGGAAATGCTCTAGTTTTATAGGAATACAAATAACAAAATGCTGGAACCTTGTATTTGCAAGTATAGAGGTCCAAAAAACGTGCAGTAGCTGCTGTAAGCAAGTAAGTACACAAATACAATTCCCAGACATATAAAACAATCGCAGTGAGCTAAATTTCGTGGTGAGAAGGTGCGGACACATGTCAGCATACGGAAACCAAATACAATGAAAATACTACAATGCAATAATGGCTTCGATCGTGGTGTGATTCGGTGGAATGAAGTAGTTTTTTAAATGGTCCCTATTCTTGATAAACACCTGCGGGTACTGCAAACACACACGAATTTCCATGGGACAAATAATCTCTCAATTACTTAGAGAGATTGAGTTGATTCTAGGAATGCAAAACCAATGGCAAATACGTATTGAGGAAAACAAATGTCAGTGTCGCTTAGGGTGGAAGATAAAAATCGCGTATGTGTGTGTGTTTGTGTGGGAGGGGGTACGTTAATACTCTTTGGAAATGTGGAATTTACCTATATTTAAACCGTACGCTGTAATAGTAAGCATCGTAATTTAACAACTGAGCAATATGGCACAATAGTAACACGTTAAACATTTATTCGGGTGGATATGGGTTCGATACCCGGTTTCGGCCATCCCGAGTTTGGTTATAAGTATGAAGAGGTTGTCAACCCCTATTTAAATCATGAAGAAATGTTCGTTTTGTAACATAATTATGTGCTGTTGTCTGTTCTTACACCAGTAGCCTGTATACGAAATTTTGTTACTTAATTACATATGCCTGAGGTTTCATTCAATTACACATTTCCCGTCTGCACCTTTCAGGGCGCATAACTTACTCATACGTCACGATAGGCCCAATGTTGTGTGCATGTTTTCCTATTTATTTGACCTCAGGAATGTACTCCCGCCGGGATAGCGTATAATAACGACTCATACCGTGTGTATGTATATATGTATATACTATAGAATATATAATATAAATATGTATGTACACATATATATTAAATATGTGTACATATACATACATATACATAAACACAGAACGGGAAATTAAGTACGGAGGGTGTTAATTTTGCATGGTGATAGCTTGTGAATAGGTATGTAGAAAATGCGTTTTGAAAAAATTTTTCCGTTAAGTGATTTATAGTATAAGTAATGGTACTTTGAAATTCGAATATAAAATTATATTTTTTAAAAATATGATAGTAAACGTCTTGTTTTTTCATTGTTTTGACACTATACAGTATGTTTTTGTTTAACATCAAGTGGTAAATAAAATGTATTTCTTAGTCGATTTTCAAGGTCTCATTATTCTCACTATATTTAACTTTATGGAATAATCGAAAACACAGTTTCGACTTAACATTCCATAAACTACCAGCAAGCATTGTTAACATACTGTATCCTGGCTCATATAATATATCTGCCATTCGCGACTGGTGATTTTTTTGTTCCTTTTTTGTGTAGAAGAATACCAGGCTAGTTGTCAGTTTATTTAAGTTTGTGTATGTAATTTAAATAAAATAAAGTAAAATAAAAATTAAGACCTGGTACCATAATCACTTAACATTTATGTTTTGCATCGTCGTGTACTTATAGGCATACAGTAGAAATGTATGAAAATTGCTGTTGCGTTATATAAGTATTTTAGTGTACACTTGCGTATACGAAGAGACGTTGATTTAAGGTACCACATATAGTCTTACTTTGAGAGAACTGCTTCTTATATTTATTTAATTTTGTTATACATTTTTTACGCTGATCAGGAATATGAAATGTGTGTAGATGCTCTTGCATTTTAAATCTCTGAGTAAGCAAAAGGCGAAGTTTTAAAGATAATGTTTGTGCCCGGAGACACCTTGAATAAAACTAGGAGGAAATATAATAGGGATAGGGTCGTCAGTTAAGTGTTTCAAAATTTAATGGGATTAAGAATAATTTACTTAAGCCCACTAACTGTAGTATATCGATAACTGGACAACAAAAACATATACGCTAACAAATATTTTTAACAAGTAAATTTTATTTGTTACATACAATCCGAAACAGTTATGAAGATTTTGTTTCAGTTATATCTAATGTAGGCATAGCGCCTCATCGTATGTAAAGTGGATTCGCTAACTGAGGCATGCCAATGAAACCTGCAGCAAGTGGAACATGTAGATAAAACCAAAACGCACTAGAAATAGACGGAATGGTGTGATAACTATATTATTTGAAACTGAGAATTATTTGTTTATACTTAGAAACGGCAGCGCCCTGTGAATTGACATGTAACGCCGTAATTATGTACTGTTGAGGAACCAGTAAGACATATTATATAACAGTTGAACATTTATACTACAGGGAGTGTGTCTTCTCGAAGTCCAAGGCCATATTTTGATGTCTATATGTATATTGTGCATTGTGTATTGTGAAAGGGGCTTGCGCGAAAGAGGATTTCAATACAGCGAATTCTCGGCTCGAGCAGAAAGAAATGGTATGGCAATATTACGACGGAGGAAGCAATGAACTGAAGAGGAAATAGCTAGCCGAAACGGAACCCAGCCATAAAATATGATGAATCTACGAGAATGACAGATATTTTATTATCCACTTTTGGAACGTTAAGCTACTTCTTGATGGTTAACAGAACTTCTTCAGCTCTGCAACAGGTCAGAAATTGTCAGTATTCACGGTTCGACAGTTTCGCAGAGAACTGTAGGCATGTATTTTTTTAGGGATAATTCTTTTTAACTTGAACCATAGACTCTCTACGTTACGATGAGTTCACTAACACACTGTTGCTGTAACTAGACATGGATGACGAACACGATGTTTCTACTTGAACACCAATTAAATAAACTGTTTGGCGACCCAATATGGTACCGTGAGAGCTTCATAACATAAGCGACTTTAAGTTTAGTCAGGCCTTGGGCCTGATGTTTTAACTCGCCGTAATTTGACTTCTTTCAACACTCCGTCTGTTGCAAGCCAGTCGAAGCAACAAGACGCTCCATCACTGCAAATGTGCCAATTGCTAAATAGATATATCTTATCAGTCTCTGGGAATAGTGGTTGACGTGGAACTGTGGAAGCAGCAACTGTTAGCACAATAGGCGCTAGATAACCTGCATGTCAAAATTCTCCTTGCATAAATGTTATTGTTGCTGACTATCAGTAGAAAATAAATGACGTATTTTTCTAAACTCTGTATTTTATTTCAATACATATTATTTATCAATAAGCTCCCTCAAAGTTTTCTTTACAAAATACTTGTATTTGTAATAATAAGAATAAAAATAGTCTAGGTTGTGCGACAGTAACAATTTGGTAAAACTTGTGTTGTCTCCGAGTCCTTTTTGTGTTTTTATGCTGTGCATTTTTTTTTTGTTTATTGGAACTTACGTTGTCTTCATTAATTTGTTGTGCTGTCTACTGTATTACTTGAAAATTTCATACCGTCTTTCTCATTGGGTGTTTTGTCTGTTTTGTTGGTTTGATAAAAAACTTTCGTGAGGTTGATTACTTCAATGAAAAACTGAAAAGTTTTGTTAGATATACGTCACTGCTGGCGAATGTTGTTGAACCGCAGAAAATGACCAATGCTGGGATTGCTCCTTAACAAAGGCCATGGCCGACTCCTCTCACAACTCCTGTCATTGTACCAAGTTGTGTGATCTTTGAACGATTCCTGCAAAGGCATTATAAACAACAATTTTTTCGGACATACGCCGTACTGCAGAAAAATGACAACACAAATAACTAGAGAGACAAATGGACGTGAACACAGACAAGACATGACACAGACAAAAACAGGCGAAAAAATAGAAGTGTTGTCGTCTTCGTTCATCCATTTGGTGCCTTCTGCACACTCCCCATTTTTTGTTATTTTTTTCGTCTGTCTTTTGTTGTTTGTGTCGTCTTTCTTCAGTTGCCTATATTCCACTTGGGAGTTAATTTTGTGTTGTTTTGAATCTGTTTTTGTCCTCGTGTCGCCTTCTGGGATATAACTACATTCCTTTCAGGAATTTTATGTATGCTTTATGTCTGTTGACTACAGCTTACTGGCTTTTCTTTCTTTGTTTTATGTTTTATTGTGGGTGTTTCTGCAATACGGCAACATTCGTCCGCAATGCCGTATGTCAAAAAAAACTGTTCTGTTTACCAAGCTGTGTGTCATCGTCTATAATAACCTCGCTGTCGACGGGACATAAAGCCCGCTTTCCTTACCATACTTGAGAGAGATCCATATATATATATATATATATATATATATATATATATATATATAGGACTATGGCTACTCCTCCGGACCAGGAGTGGACCACGCTCACAACAGGACTACGAACAACACAAGTTCAAACTTCGGCTGTCTGCAGTGGCACTATGGGACGCTCCCTACTTGGTTCGCCTTTGCCTAACTAATCAGCTATGACCACAGTAGATACCGACGATCTGGCAACAACTCTTCCCGCGGCAGGATTCAGAGTTCGCGCTCTCACTTCTTCTTGGCTGCAGTCAGGGGCGTCATTTCAGGTTTTTCTAGGGAGGAGGGGGCAAGATTTTGTTTTCTGGCGACAGTGACCTTGTTGCATCTTTTTTATTAATTAAGCATGTATAAATTAGATACTTTAATAATACAACTTCAGTTTCATGTCCTTAAGTTAGAATTATTTACGTTTAAAAATACAAAAAATATATTTATACACATAAAATTCTAAATCCGGGGGGGGGGGGCATTTGCCCCCCCTGTAGCCCCAAATGACGCCCCTGGCTGCAGTATTTTGGCCGTAGTTTGGAACGGTGCTATATGCGGATATATATATGTATATATATATATATATATATATATATATATATATATATATATATATATATATATATATATATATATATATATATACATATTGTTCACCGAACTGATTACGACGATGAACTAAAAATTGATTTTACCTTCCAGGGAATAAACCTGGGAATGATAAAACGAAATTACATAATACCAAACGGTCAATAAAAATTGGAATTTGAGCTTACAGTAATAATGAGCAAATATGCATTTAATATTCTTGTGTATGTACGCGATGTTAATCGTTTTTGAAGTTATATATAAAATAATTTTATTTTTCGATACTTTTGATAAAATTTAGTATTGTATTTGCACGTGGCATAGTAAATACCTCGTTTGGTTTTGTTTTAAAGTCATAATTGCAAGTTATATATTAGAACTTTGAGATTTTTAGTTTAAGAACACGTATATGGTTGTATGTTTATGTATAATAATTGATGCCAACAGAAATAAGCAAATAATAAATATGGTTAAATTTCCAACTTCAATCTGTTTTTCCATTCTGTAAAACTTAGCAATAACATAAAGTTGTGCAAGTAAAATGTATTTTTCTACTAAACATATGGAAATGTAAAGCAAATACTGGCTGGTTAAAGAAAACACCTTATTTTAATGCAAAACTTTTTTCCATCTTCCAGCATCTTCCACCGGGGGTTCCCGTCGATCCAATGAAGTAAATCGCAGTAAAGGATTGCCCTTCTTCTTGAATCGGCCTTACCACCGCCTCTGCTTGGCGGGGAACGAGACAGCGGCCAGAAATCACTGTTATTCAACGTGAAAGCCGCGATTTTTCGTGGTAATGGTGCAAGAAAACGGAAAAAGAACTAATAGTGCGAAGCAAATATGTAATTAATTTAACTACCGAAATATTTTGTTTCGCAAATTAACATACGAAACACTGCGCATATAATTTTGCTGACCCAAGAAAAAGTATCATTAATTTTACATGCAAGTAGTTACGACTGAAAATGATATACATAATAAAATAGTTAAGTGGATTAAATTAAAAATTACGAATTCGTTTCAATTTTAGGATGTTTCTTGAGAAAACATTAAAAAATACAGCTGTACCATGATAGTCGGACATACAGCCTATTGTTTTGAATTATAACTGAGGCTAATAGCACCACCACTTTGGGAATTATGAAATATTGAACAACACAACTAGAGCAATTGGCGTCTGAGAGAGCGATGGCACTAGGGAAATTCTTACTGGCTCACCTCTAAGCAAAAGGTGCTCATCAGGCGTCAGTCTTCCCTTCGAAGACTCCACTAATATAGTTACAAGCTGTCACTAGAGTTGACAAAGGGATGGTGCACGAGGAACTGGGTAAGGGAACGCATGTACTTTTCAAAGCGTAGTGAATATATGGTAAGGAAGTGGGCTTTACGTCTCGTCGACAGCGATAGAGGCGGTGACACACAACTTAGTACGACAGGAGCTGGGAGAGGAGTCGGCCATGGCCTTTGTTAAGGAACCTTCCCAGCATTCGCCTGGAGCGATTTCGGGAAACCATAGGAAACCAAAATCAGGATAACCGGAGCCGGGGATTGAACCCTCATCCTCCCGAATGCGAGTCCAATGTGTTGCAGTTGCGCCACCTCGCTTGGGAATGCCACAGCACAGTGCAGCCGGCTGGAATCGAACTCTCGACCTCCCGATCAAGGAGAGAAGCTCGACGGTGGGAGAAAGTGGTGGGTGTTGGCACGCGTGTGGCTAAAAGGCGGAGAGGGAGGTAAGCATGTCACGGAAGAGCGGTGAACCCTGATGACATTCCAACCCGCGTGGGAAGATGCGCTGACCACCGGGACACTCCACACCACATCTCCCCGTCCCGTCCTCCTCCTACCTACCTACCTCGGTTAGCGATGTCGCGACGCCGCGGGCAGAAAAAATATGTGTGTGTGTGGGCTGTCCAGCCTGCACCCGGAGAGAAAGGCCATTCTGTTAAATAACACCTGGAAGGTAGGCAGCCTGGTGAACGTGAGAAGCAGGGTCTTATGTTATCGTGTTCTTTATTTTTAGCGATATTAACTTATTACGCCTAATCGATAACAGATATACCAATAATCTGTCTTGCAGTTTTGTTTAAAATCGTCTACCCCATGTTGTCTGGATTTTTCACGGCAGTAAATACTGTGGTGTTTACCTAATTATATAATTAACGGCATTCAAATTAGTTTACTTTTTATTCGAAACCGTATTATTTCTTGTATTTTTTTTTTTTTAAATATTAGCTATCACTGCAAAAAAACTATTTTAAACAATACTGCCAAAAAAATTTTTATATCTGTTCTCGAAAGGCGTAAAAAATTAATATCGCTAAAAAGCAGTAACAAGATAACATACGACACTGCTTCTCACGTGCACCGGGCTGCCTACCTTCCAGGTGTTAAGTAGCAAAATGGCCTGCCTCTCCAGTGTGCAGGCTGGACATCCCACGTACACCCCGACAGTGTGCGTGGATTTGCTTCCGCGAGGCAGCGCTGTAGTCGCGGCCTGTTGGAATTCAGCGACACGAGGGACCGCCGGCGAGGAGGCGGTGGACAGACTGCGCTGGGCATCGGACGTTTCGTCTTCGGCAGGGAGTATGTTCTGGGGTAGCTTGCCCGACATACGTGTTCGCTACTGTTCTTCTTGGAGTCAACGTCATGTCTGTGGGGACACCTTGCCCTTGGCTGGAAGGGCTGCCTGCGCCTGTGAGCCGAAGTGTGACGTCGGCGTATTTTCCTTCTCCCTACTACTGAACCTGGTACCATAGCTGCGATACACTTGTTCCAGGAACTCATGGTATTTCCTAAATTGAACTTAGTTGTTCCCGTCCCGTGTCGAGAAGACCAGTGCATGTCCTAGCTCTGCGTTTCCGCAGGAAGGCCCGTTAGGAATTTGACTGTACTCCGTATCGCCCCATTGTTGGCTTTTGGGCTGCATGCGACGTCTCGGAGAGGGCAGGGCCGTCCCTACCTAAGCAAGTGACTAATAGTAAGAATTTAGGAATTTTAGTGAGTTACTGAGTGGTATTTTAACGCTAGACATGCCTCTACATTGCGCTCAACCTTGGGCGAATTAGACTGTACCCTGCGTTTTCATCCCATCCGGCTGTGCGGCTGCCGCATGTTTGTTGTTGTGCTACGTTCATTCATTTATCAGACTGAGACAATTCACCATATCCTCTATAACTAATTTGCACACATTTTTGTAATACGAGTGTTTGTTTGTCGGCGGTCATTTGCGCCCTTAGTGCGCTAGTAGAGAGCTCTCTATTTATTTGTTTTCCATGTACGGTTACACCAGTTGATGATTGTTGCAGTACATAAAGATGTATTTTTGCTAATCGCAGCCCACTCTGAATTGTTGTGTAGAAGTTTTTTTTACCCCTGGGTGTACCCTTTCGTCTCCGTGTGTCTACACTATTACGTCGTAACCAGAGGTTTCAACAGTAGAAACAAGAGAGTATGGCCTTAAAAGGGCTCTTTAGAAAGACATTTGAAGTAAAATCAATGGTTGCTCTTAGGCTATACGTATATGTCCGTAATGTTCTGGGTCCATAGTTTCTTTCCAGCAAAGGTAACACACTAGTATCAGTAGACGCCACTTTTTACTCTAGTCCTGTCGTATGTCATTAGAGAAAAAAATATCGAAAATGGCAAAGAACGGAATTTTTACATTGGTGCTCAGTCCCCTGAAGACAAAGGATTGAAGTACATCCTGAAGTCTGTAGTTCAATCCTTTGCTATCGATATATGCAATCATAACGTACTGTTACAGAAGTAATGTATATGCTATTGGACTACAACGATGGCGTTGGGCCACGGGCTATAAGACTGACACACCGTTCAACACTGGTCTCAACACCTAGGCCCTATATGTGCAAGGCAATATACTGACTGCTGTCTACCCCTTAAGTGCTTCTCTTAAAGGGGAGTTTACGCAAAATTATAAATTATTTTAAAAACATTTATATTTGTACGTGATAATGTTTATTTTGTAGAGATATATTGTGACTATGTTTACAGTGATGATAATATTCAAGCTTTAATAGTTTTTTTTCATAGTGACATATCAAAGCCAAAATTCGCATAAAACAGTTTCACACAAGTCACGAAAACCATTTGACTTATAGAAACGAAATAATTCACATTGAAGGAAAGCGTCACGGACTACGTCTAGACATGTATAAAAACACTGCATTGAAATTGTTTGAATTTTTATAAAATTACAGATAATTGACAATTTTTTATTTCAATTTCCACAATTCTTTAAAAAAAAAATCCAATGCGTTTTTTTATTCGTGTCTAGACTATCGCATGTGTCTGAGAAATTAATTGGGAATGTTTTCTGTGGTTTGCTGTGAAAAATACGTTTGGTTTCCATTATATTTACGCTTCCAACATCGTTTAATCTTTATTAGCTCATGCTGTAGTTTGACAAGTTGTTTCACAAAATTAAAACGTTCGATTTTATGATTTAGCATTCAAAATTATATTTACCAACTGACAAAAAGTTGCGGGATAGACAGCAGACATGGTCGGAGACCAGTAAACAAAGATAGATTTTTGGCAGAGTTCGTAAAGACCTTTAACATTACGTAATATGTATGCAAAACTAGTGCGAGACTTTTGAACCCGCGGTAAATTTGATACTAAAACAGGTTGTGCAAGGCTGCTGGATTAGGAAATAAACGTTCTAATCCTTAGTTCACGGAACGAGAAAAAAATTTTGCTGATTCTTCTACGTTTGTCATTCAACTTACCGCACATCGATTGATTAAAGATATGAAAGTAAATAGTAGTTTCAACTATTCCATGAGGAATCCAGCGAATCATGTTCAAATCACAAACATGATTTACTTAGAGTTCATACAGGAATACATACATTATATTGACGGCAAATAAAACTAAAACTGTAACAAGCAATAGAGTCAAGGTGTTTGTTTCTTTTAAAACTTCAAGTAAATTTGTTTGCTTTCATAGCGATAACTAACCATAAAACACTAACCTTCAAGATGAAAGCTTGCTGCAAGATGTAACTGTGAACTGTTTCGAACAGGATTTTCTTGAAATTCTTGTAAGAGAATTTGAGTGAGCTGTTTCGAATATCATTCAACTATGCGTCATGTAAATGCTGATTTGCCTTCCGAAATATCTAGCGCTCGAGAGAATGATGAGAGCATTAAGCAACTTTGAAGTGCAAGGTCGAGGTAAATGGGAGTATCCTGAGAAAATTCATTA
This sequence comes from Medauroidea extradentata, assembly GCA_003012365.1. Lineage (NCBI taxonomy): Eukaryota > Metazoa > Arthropoda > Insecta > Phasmatodea > Phasmatidae > Medauroidea > Medauroidea extradentata. The sequence continues at coordinate 238,253 of PNEQ01098093.1, forward strand.
GCCAACTACAACGCCCGGAAAGTTTTTTGACAAACGAAAAATCTAGAGTTACTCCACTGAGAATCTCGTTGGCTGTGTCTTCTACCATTCATGACAAATTAAAAGTTGAATCGATTTGCTGATCTGTGTTTTTTAATTAAGTCACATGGTCAAATGGTTTCTCACGTGATTAAAGCGAAGTCTATTGTTACCACTGTAATTGTAAAATAAATATACCCGTTTAGGGCCTTTTACTTTCAGCGTGACTTTTAAAACCAAACGTATTTACGTAATTCTTGATCAGAATTTTTTCACATACTTCAGCTGAAACTTTAAAACGACACACTACGTAATTACGTGGCATCTGAGAACGCAACATTAATGTGTGTTTTAACAAACGCTTTTATAATATCAAACTTTACTCCTATTTTGAACTTGAGTAGTACAATAACGCGAGAGAAATTAAGTAAGTTCACAGTAAAGATTATCGCAAGTATTTGCCTGTTGTAAATAAGGGAAATTAACTAGAGGGAAAACACCCACAAAGCACACAGCAGGAAAATAACCCACTGCATCAGGAGAATTTGGTGAGCTGTTCAACAGTTAAACACTTTAAATACTCTCCTCAACGCCTGTTCACTTATGAACTGAGCCAAATATTTAATAAATAAAGTAAGTTTGGCTCAAACAAATGAGTGGTTTTATGACATTTAAATATTTTATATGCCGAATCTAAATTACTTTCTGTTCTCATTCAGGTTTTTCTTAAGCGGAATGATTAAGTTGACACCACTAAATATGAGTTTCGAAATGGGTAGTATTTTTTATTGTATATAAAAGATAATGACAGACATTCAAACTTGTGTTCTTTAGGTACGAAGTCTGTTACTTGTCGTGGAAATAGTGGCAGTTGGTTTAAGTGCAAGGTTTTCAGATTTGTAAGGCATCTAGTATTCGACGGTGCAATTACATTTTCAGATTATATATATTTTTTCGCTAATAATATTTTATATCACCTAATTTTTATGCTATTAAAATTTAGTTTTAAAAAACCTAATAAATGCTGCTATTATGGTAAATTATTTAATAGTGGAATATATTTCTCTCGTGTCATGAATTTCCGTCAAGGCACACCCAAACACGTACAAACATGGGCCAATAAAACGTAATTTTGGATGTTTCCAAACAAATCATTAAAATTGCCTCAACAGATTATTTAGTTGTCCAGTATTTCCCATACTTAACAAAGCATTTATTTTTCAGTAACGAAATTTGGTGTTAACTCAAGCAGTTATTTGTTACTTCGTATTTTAAAATAGGAGTGGTCGAGATTTATATCGTTGCTGTGGAAAGACCGGTTATTTTTCTCCACCCGGGAGAATTCGTGGTTGATGGAACGACAATAGTGTGAAGTATGTTCAGTGAGTGAAACAGGGAACCTTAATTAAGAAAACTCCTTTCACTACACGAGAGTGCACAACACTGGCAATACTGGCAAAACCTCTAGGTCACGCTTGGTTGTGAAGTCGGACAGGGGACTTAAAGTAAAACATGAGTCCATAGTAACGATTGTCTTTCTTGCTGTTCCTTCCTCTGAAAAAAAATCGATTAACGACCTGTAAATTCACCCAAAAACCCAAGAGAATTGTAGAAACTCAACCAGGATAGGTACATGTAGTGGCAAAGTCCTTGGGTTGCTATGGAAATTAGAATTCATGAGGAAACTCCTCCCACTCCATACTCATGGCGCCGTCAACTGGGGTCATACATACGACCTTTCGCCGGAGCTTAATGTATGCCGAGCATCGACCAAACTTGCTCCATGTGCGTATAAAGAGAACGTTTTTTCGTAAGTTAGTATAAACACTGTGCGCGGCGAAAGCGTTTTCATCTACCGGGAGGAATAAGTAAGAATGAAACTAAAAATTCACAACAGATATGCTAGGGTTGGAAGTGCCCGTACCGAGTATTTCCTTACATTTTTGTTTATTCTGGTTTGCAGTTTTTTAAACGACCGATGACATTTCTCATCCGTGTATTTTCTACATGCCCACGAAAACGCTTTAACATTTTTCTTCCCTGGAGGAAAATGGTGCGATCTTCCCTCACGTTTTGTGGTATGTATTTAATCAGAAAAAATTACATAGGCGGAAAACTGGGAATGACGTAGAATACCAGAAGATTCGTTCTTTCGTACCTTAGTTATTTTTCAAGTTCTTGGGAATTGTTTTGTTGCACTTAAAAAATAATATATATATATATATATATATATATATGTGTGTGTGTGTGTGTATGTTCTCTAATTCCTGTATATATATATACATACACACACACCATAAACAATGATGACAAAATCTTCAGCTGGGTTGTTTTTATTGTCACCTATGGTTTTCATTTTGTAGATATGAATTTGATTTCGGCAGTTTCCCGTCATGGCTACAGTAACAATATATTTATACGGTATAAAATTTCTCGGAATCGACGGCTCATGTTAAGACAGGCTGTGTCTTCTACGAAAACCTATTACGGTGCTTTCTGCGAATTGCGCTAACAACCGCATACGTCTCGCTGCTACAGATGTATAAGTATTCGTTAATAAAAAAAGGGAATTATTACTTTTTTTTTTTCAAGCCCCTATGCCTTATGACACATCTTTTGTTGAGACACAAACACAGGTTGTAAAAATTTATGTAGCATGCAAAACATCTGTTCTTTACCTGGTCGTTGTTAAGGGACATGTAGTTTATGTATTGGTACTGGTATACCCGTAGGGTTTGTTTGGGTGCAGAAGCTAATCACTGTCACATATAGCCATGGACGATCCCGGAAAAATACGGCGGGAATTGCACGAATCTGCTGGTTGCAAACCAAGAACATTACGCTTTTTTTCTCGGAACCGCCGACTAAAATGCATTTACTTCTTACCACCAACAGCGGGACTAGTCCCAGGTACGATTACAAGGCAGATTTGTTGGTGGTTGATTCTGTAGTTTGGTAGGTAAGTAAAAGGTAGACATTTGGGTTAGCGTTTAACAGCGAGACAAGCTTTTTAGGTTATGATTAATTCAGCTTTTTTTAAAACTGGATATTTCCAAAAAATTAAAAATTCAGTTTGTGATCATTTCTGTACATAGCACGTCCACTAAATCAGATGGTGAATGTGTTTTCGATCTAAAGTACAAACTTTAGACCAAAATTACAGAATTTACCATAAACAGAATTTTTAATTTTTTGGAGGTATCCAGTTTAAAAAAAAAATCCTCGATTAGTCGCTATTTCATTGATAAGAACCGCCGAATTTTACTGAGCTACTCTTTACTCGCTGCTTCCCGTCATTGACGAGATGTTTATGTTACATCTTAGGCACCGCTATTAAGTTCCCGGTTGTTAATTGTCGTGTTTAATTGGCTTTCTTGTTTGTGACAAGCACAACAGAAAACAAACCCATAACTTTCCTCTCTTTCATTTTTTTGATCTAGGTAGGGAGGGGGTAGTGGATTCGTGCAAAATTGTAATGGGCCGTTCTCACAAATTTTACTGAGAACATTTACGTAGTCTGAATTAAAAAACAAGGGAAATGTTTTAAATTTTGGATTGATTTGAGGTAATTACAGCCATTTGAAAATCTAACATTCGAAACGCCCACAAAAACAGTTCTTCACAACATGGCTGCCGCTACGACGTCATCAGCAACTATACCAGCGAGTACTTGGCGGGTCTGAAGCAATATTTTTGGTTGGGCATACGTTTTATTTAAACGGTGTTTAGAACCAATGTTCAGGGCAGACGTATTTATTCTACTCGCAAACCAGTTTAACAGTCTGAAATCTTGTAAAAAATAACAAAAAAAAAAAATGTTAAGGATTTTGCAGCGAGTCATTAATTTTTGTTAGACCTGTATATTGTTGCCGCAAAAACATTTCTAAGTGAACAATAATTTAGTGATAAAGTTACTATATATTTTCTCTGTATCAATTTACTGCATATATTTTATAAATGTAATGACATAATACACAAGATACTTTACAAACATTTCTGGTGAAAGTTGTTTTGAAAGCACTGAGCTGCCGCATTCAAAGAATATTTAAATCCATGTACAGAAGTTGAAACATGTATAAACAAATAAATATATAATTAAAAAAAAAAGAAAAGTTTTATTTATCCCATGATTATAGCTAATTTTTCTTACAGCTTAGTAAGAATTTTTTTTTATTACTGTTACGTACTGATTTCAGTAATATATAGTGAACACTGTTCGAATTGATGTCATATAAAACTTAGTGTAGGTTATTCAATAAATGTTGTCATTTTAAATAGTATAATGGACTTTCAAGTTTATTTCACAACCGCAGCAAACGCAAGCCGTGAAAACATCAAGAGGCAAGATATAAAGATGTGAACAGTCGTTTCCTGTTCGGAATAATTTCTCTTCTGCCTTGTACTTGGGTTGACCTTAATGATAGTACAACCTGCTTTAATATATACACCAGCAGCACGCGGTACCTGTGTTACCTGGCGGTCACCCATCCAAGTGCTAGCCATGCTCGAAGTTACTTTACTTCAGTGATCAGATGACCACCAGAGTATTAAGACGCGGTACAGGCTGTTGATGTAGAACTTATTTTCAGGCAGCGCCGCGGTGGTAGTTATTTTCATACCTGTTTTATGCGTCGTATAACTACACGAAACATTTAGAACAAATATTATTTCTATTATATTAATATTTTTCTTGTACTTTTAAGTGCATTAATTTTTAAATCAATTTTAATTTTAACGCGAGTAGCCCATTTTAAAAATAATTTTTATATTTGAACGAGACATGACATATTTTATGGATATATACTATGAACCATTTTTTTACAGCAATGAAAATTTTCTAGTTTTCGTAGTTTTTATATGATGGCATGTTAAAACCCAAATTTACAAAAGAAATACTGTTTTATATAAGAATAGAATACCTACTACTTATGAAAATAAAAAATAAATATAAACCCCTTCACACTGAAGAACTGTGTCACGTGCTACGTCACGATATGCATGAAAACTACTTTGATTTTTTTTTTTTGTATTTTTGATTGCAGTTTTTGAAATAAAAATGGCCAGTTTCTTGTATATTTTCAATACAAAAATGTTAAATCTTGTTTATACATGTTTTGACGTAGCCTGTCACACTGTCCTTCCGTGTGAATTATTTTATTTATGTTAGTTGGTTTCCCTTTATTGTATAAAACCATTTTATGCAAATTTGGACTTTGACGTGCCATTATACAAAAACTACGAAAGCTAGAAAAAGTTTGTCGTAAATAGTTGTCACCATTGTGTAGTCTTTTAATTTTATTTAAAGTAAATGTTGTTTGTCGACTAGCTCAGTATACGTTGACGTGACAAGCGATCAGCCCTTAAATCACCAGATGATAAAGAAAGGAGCAATGAAATTCAATGTGGAATACTGGAACATAGTACAAGGTTCTTAAATATGATTGTGGGACCAGAGCATAAAATGAACTAACTGTACCAAACTTACGTATAGGTTGCCAGAAAAGACAATTAAACCACTGATTTAGTTATTAACTGAATTAGTTTTAAAGAGGTACGTAATTAGTGTCACACTGTAAATAGATTCTCTAATATCACCAGGGCCGGATCTTGGGGTTTGTAGATCATGTTTATGTCATATTAGTTGCTGCAATCATTACTGAAAATTAATGTCCAAAACACTCGCAATATACCTGACTTTGGCTTCTTGGTCACTCTTCCGATGATAATATTGGTATAGCAAACATGCTGAGGTTGCTTGGAGGAATACAAAATAATTAACAACAGCAAAACTTCAAATCGTCACAATTTCTTACATAACTGAGGTAATTTGCCATCTTATTGATTACAAATCGTAGAGAAAAAACCTTAATTTAACATTTCAAACCCAGATAATAAATACATAACTCAGATATTCATAGGAGTAACATAATTTCACAAAACTTAATTTAAAGTGGCTTGTGGCCATGAAAAATTACATATAATTCAAAAATTAAAATAGGACACAAAACATTAACTTTTCAATCAAAGTATATGATTAAGGATAAGCAAATATTAAAATAAACAAAATTAAACTGTCGGGACTTCAAGCTGTGACACCATGCATGTCTACAAAACAAACAACATCTGGTAAAAATATAAACATTATTAAATCAACTAAAATTTTGTGTGTATGCCTACTCTTCCCTTAAGAGAATCGGTGCATGTGAAACATAAAAGCTGTTAAACTGTACGTAGTGCCTTGTAGAATGGTCCTTTGGCTACTTCCTTGAAGTTACGCGTCCTGACAAGAAAACTGGTAACTGCAACTACATTTATGTGACATTCGTGAGGGTTTAATATGTTTACTCACACTTTCAAAACACCCGTTACGAAATACGTATTTCAGGTCATATCACGATCAAATTTAACTTTAGGTATTTATAGTACTGATTAGACCGAACAGTAGTCGCCTAGAGAGAAACGATGTTTCGTAACGAAATTTCTCATTTTCGTCATAAAACTATTTTATTTTTATTTTACAGTCTTCACGGGAATAGCATTTAAAATTTGATTCCGTTTTCCTCAGATACATCATTGGAAGAGCCCACGATTTTTCGCGAAAATAATTCTGCAACAGTTTGTTCCAATGCCTTATGTACACATATGAAGCTTCGCTTCATGGTTATTGGCAGAATGTATTAATGCACAAACGTGGCTCATTTGACTGTGGCAACAGGAAAAAGGTTACAGCGACACCACACGTCTGTGATTTGCGGGTAGAACCCTAGACGTTTAGAGTTAAAAACAGCCAATCCCTGACCATGAAGCAGGACTGCATATGTGCACATAAGACATTGAAACAAACTGTTTCACAATTCTTTTCACGAAAAATCGTCGGTTCTAATTGTTAGTACCCAGATCCGTAAGAATGAACAACATTAATTTAATACGTTTCTTTTGTAGTTGCTGTAAAATGCACGTTAAAGGGAACGTAGTTAAAAAATTAATACTTAAAAATTTTAAATACGGAAAATGCAACTTAAAATGTGTTGGTAAATTTTGTGTAGATTGTATCACCACTTTGAAAATGAAATAACATGCAACAACCCCTTTCAGAACACCATCCGTATATTACAAGCAGATCGGATTAGGAGCGGTGGTGCGGCACACAAGAAATTAGCGCAAGTGCGGAACCTAGTGCGTTACTTCTAGGTACTTAAGGACGTTGGACCCGTAAAAATTCAAAATTTTATATTTGTGCCAAACACTGTTCAACTTTTACACATACGATAACATGCCATTACCCCAAACAAAAAAAATAGGTCCAATAGATTTAGCATTATGACCTATCAAAGTCACAAAATGGCAGTTGCGGTGTAGCCAAAATAATAAAAAATAATTAACTTGCAGAAACAAGATAATTCAAATTGATTCTTAATGATGTGGGCTACTTCAAGACACTTTTGTGAACACAAAGCGAAAACTTTTTTGTATTTTTAAAAAATTGATGAAAATGAGTAAATTTTTGTATAACTTTGACTTTTGGCTACTACCGAAATTTTCAAAACTGACTTTTGTCAACCATGTCGTAAAATGCATTGATACACTAACTATCGGTTCCTGTAATTTTGAATTTATTCGTTAGTTACTTTTTTTTATTTTGGCTACACCGCAATGGCCATTTTGAGACTTTGATGAGTGATTATGGAAAAAAAATGGGGCCTTAATTTTTTTCATTTGAGAAAATGACCTGTTGTTATCTGATGTGCAAAAGTTGAACAGTGTTTGGCACAAATATAAAATTTTGAATTTTTACGGGTCCAACGCCCTTAAGGAAGCTGTCTGCCTCACAGAACTGGCGAGAGGAAGGCTTGACGTTTAAGTGAGTTGCTCAGTCATGTTTCTTGCTACTGCTTTCGGAAAGAAGCTATTTTCTACAACGATATGAGGAACATATCGCCACCATAATTAAGGTGTGGGTAAACATTTATGAGTTAGGTATGTTGAACGTAATAACTTAAAACATTCAACTCGAATTGACATTAACATTCGATACTGGCATATTGACTCTCAGGACTTCACTACTCCAACTACAAAATCGTGAATACCGAGATTATTTTCAATTTTATCGTTAATAATTACACTGAAAAATTAAAAATTTTTAACTAGTTTATATACAATGATATTGCCGCTTAGCTCTGGTGAGAAATGTGTGCCATCCGGCAAGTGCTTCAACCAATTAACATTCGGAATTTACAATTTTTTCAAGTTACTTCACTGGCCTATTTACGTTCCTCACCTAACTACAAGCAAGAGAAGCAACGGAATGAGAATACCCCTTAAAGTAAATATAGGGTAGAGGGACTGCCCTCCATACAACTGCATACGAAATTGTGTGTTAAACATGTATCACATGACTTTAGTGAAATATGCGCGGGAAATTTGAAATAGCATTGGGAGGCAAGATGTTATTTGTTAGTAATCAGAACTACGTGGTATTAATTTGTTACAACATGAGTATATATGCACTATGCAGAGCATACTACAATTGTCACGTAGTATAATTGCGTCTGTATTTCATAATAACAAATGTAAATAAGATTTGTCACGCTATTGTTTTCCTAAACACAGTTGTTTTAAGTTAGATATAAATATTTGCTACACATATACAATGAGAATTAGAACAGAGATGTTTCTGATACCACTTGAATAAAAATGTATTCTGGAAGGTAAACCGTGAGCTTCAAACTACACAATTGCATCTTTACACCGTGAAAACATAAATAAAGAATATCTAAACACTCGAGACCACGGTCGTACAAGTACAGGTCTGGACACTCGCCTATCTGCCAATGTATTTTGCATGACCTCCTTGTTGTTTGGCTGCAGTTCGCCAAGTTACCGAGAAGTGTTGTACATCTTTGGCGCTGCAATTAGGGCGGTCGGGCTCAAACCCCGCCCACTTTTTTCCATTGTTTACATTATAAAGTAAATAAAGATTGCTGGAGCCATGCTTTAGGGTTGTGAGCGAAGGAAGTATTTCATAAATTGATAAAAAATACGTTTTGATAAACACTGGAAGAAAAGTGGGAGGGAAGTGGGCGGAGTTTGAGCCCGATCGACCTGATTGCAGCGCCAATTACGCACAACACTATCGGTAACTTTGTGAACAGCAGCCCAACAGAAAAGGAGGTCAAGGGCGAGTGTCCAGACCTGTTCTTCTACGGCCATGCTCGAGACCATGTTAGACACACATTTATGACGACACGTTCCCTCTACTGTATATTACCTCTATGGAATAGCATCGATCAACACGGCGATTGTCGATCCGACGTGGCAGTCTACCAGAGAACTATGCTCTCCTCTTGGTTCTCATGGCATGGGAAGCTGACAAGCGTGCGCACGCTCACGTGTGCCTCCAGATAACGCTGCTATCTATATTTCTGACCTCGCGGTAGGTGGTATGAAAACAGAGTCAGGGGTTAAGTGGTCGTACGGGAAGTCACCTGTGTTTCACGTCAGTCGTGATGGATGGCGTACCGAGAACGTGGGGCGAACAGGGAGGGCTATACAATGAAAATGAAGGGGAGGAAGAGCTTTCTTTTTTGTAAGACAGGCTGACAAAACACGACAGCGCTGATGGGGTGGTTGGGGTGAGAGTCGAAGAAAAACAAGAATTGTACGGGAAGAGGAAAAAAGGGGGTGGGGGAGGTAATTCCTGATTTGCGTGAGCGGGCCTCGACTTTTCACGAGAACAGAATTCCCGGAATTGATTAAGGGAAAGGCGTTTCTCGAAAACGTAGAAGCCGCCGCCGTGACGTAACAGAAAAAAAAACACGCGAATTCGCCCTTATAAAGCGTTCTCATCTCTGACCTTTCCCGAAATAGCCTTGTCGCCTTAAGTTCCCGCGGTGTTTCGTTTTGTCCTTTCCTCAGCCCGATTTGGAACCATTAATTATTCTCACGTGGAGAATAAGACGGCTTAGATAAATGGCGAACATATTTTTCGAACAAAAGCAATAATGAAATAGCAAGTATTTCGTTCTCCAAGACAGGAATTTTAATTTAGAGGTAACGTTTATATTACATTTTTAATGTTTTTATGCCTTACCATATATGACCGAATAACAAAGATGTTTAATTCGAATTTTGGTGTGTCTGTTTAAATTCCAAGTTACCAATTCACGGTAGCAAGTATTTTCTTTTTATCTTTTGTTAAATATATTGACATAAAGAAAACTGTAAAAATGAAATGTAAAGATTTATTCTTTCAAATTCCTACTTAAGCTACATTCATATAAATATATTTAGGTCGTGAGAAACTACGGTTCTTAGAAACTGAACTGAAGATTTACTGTACGGATCGAAAAATGTTTTGACATAATGATTTGTACTGAGTTTTATGCTGCACTCATAAATATTCGCCTTTACTACGCATTATTCAACATTAAATATTGTTTCCTTACTTCTTGTTCGGTTGGCAGCGATTTCCTGACTATTGTTTCCAGTATTTTCCTACTTAAATACAAATATGCTGAAATAAAATCAACTGAAATCGACATACCTGTATTTTATATAATAATGAAATTTTCTTTATTAAGTTCTAAAGGTTCTTACCGACTGCATAATGTATCTCACACGCGCAAACATAAAGTAACGTGTTCAGAGAGGTTCGACATTCTCCGTCATTAGCCGTTACGCGTGGAAAGATACGAAATGGCTGAAAATATAACTTTAGCAGAACTATTTTGAATGCTCAATTTATCGTGAACCACATGTACTGTCCTAAATACGTATTTAATAATATAAGTAGATAATATATGAAACCCTTCACATTATTTCTATTAATAATACACACAAAAATACGTATGAAAAATGTAGTTATTGAAGTAAATAATTCAATTTGACATTTATTCAAGTGAGTCGAGACTAAATATAAGTTAGATATTTCAAACGCTCGCAAAAAAAAAAAAGACGTTACATCAATGCTCTTGTTGTAACGTCTCCAGCCACTTTAAGTGAAACGAGTATTAACCTAGCAGACAGAATCATTGATTGTTTACATATATACAACAGTTACACGCAATTGTAACTGGTGACAAATTTTGCATACGTATTAGTTTGTATAGTCATAAAGTTAAACAAGTACGGTGGTAAAGTTTCCTAACAGTAAGCAAAATGCAGGCGTTTCTGTGACGCGCACTCTATGTCTCTAGTACAAACCAAAGAAAAAATAATATTGTGTCCAAATAAACACTTAAAAATATTTTTGTACTTTCTCAAGGAAAATCCATGGAAACCTAGCTGCCAAAAAATTCCTCGTACACCAACAAAGGTTGTTCTTGTAAAATATACAACGTATATGTTTCTAAAATTACAATGCATATACTTGTGTTTTACTTAAATAAGCAAAAATTAAATAGTTGATATTTATTTTATTCTAATAATGACATATAAATTAATTATTAAATAACTTTCAAACAACTAGGTTTTACAAGTAATTATTTTGAGAGTAAAACTTGGTGAATTCACAATGATTCGAAATTCGTCCTTCCGCATAGATACCGCACAATTTATCCCTAGACAGCCTTGACTTACATAGAATCAGTTCTTTTTATATTTGTATACAGTCAATGTATAGGTTAGTGATATGACTTTATTAATTTTGAAGCACGCAATCAAAACGAATATTCACTTTATTCCAGAGAAAAATGGATACCAGAGGATTTGATTAGTGTGCAAATAATAATTTGTAAGAAATACATGATTAAGGCGGACTACAAACAGTCCTAAGTATTTTTTTACAAAGAAAATGCTTATAACTTTACATACAAATGATTTTACAAGGATGCTTTTTACATTTACAAGAAATGGCTTGTAATTTCTACAAAAGAATTTTTCAGTGTCAACTGAGAAGACCGCATTTGCTTAATTTGAAGACACGACAGTTTTTTTTTTTCATGTATGCGATGAGGGTGGCAGGGAAAGGTTAGTCCTGGGGTGAAATATATTCACAGGAACCTGAAGCAACAGACTTTTGTATTTAAATCATATTCGACAATTTAATTGTCCAATGTCATTGAAAATTGTTTTTGAAATATAGCTTTGAAACTGTAATGAGAGTCTGAATGTAACTAAAATTTTACTTTCTTTTCAAAGCAACCAGTACAATACTTTCTTTAAGTGTCATTCATGGGGGCCCGGAAGTTTTCGCAAAATTATTTAGTACCACTTCGTTTGAATGCCTTATGTCTAGGGCCCGGTCATTTTCGCGGAAAGATTTTTGGCCCACTTTGTTTCAGTGTCTTACGTGCGCACCTGCAGCTCAACTTCATGGCTATTAACAGAGTGTTATTTTGCAGAGTCGTTATTCATTTGATTGTGCCAATCAGTACATGGTTAATTGTGGCACATAACGTCTGTGATATGCGGGTTTAACCTCCACACACTGGGTGTTACGGCATCCAAACACTGACCACATAGCAGATATGCAGGTGCGCACGTAAGACACTGAAAAAAAGTGCTGCAAAATTCTTTTCGCGAAAACTATCCGGGCCCTACTTATGTCCACATCTGCCGTTATACTTCAAGGTTATTGGTTGTGCGTGTTTGTGTAGAGTCGTATTTCACTTGAATGTGCCAATCGGAACAAGGTTAACTGGGACATCACTTGTCTGTGATCATCGGATAGAACAACAATACGCTGAAAGTTAAAACATCCAATCACCGACCACGAAGCAGAGCTGCAGGTGTGTGCGTAAGACACTGAAACAAACTACTGCGAAAACTTCATGTCCCTAACCGTACGCAATGTTGTTGTTTGTCTACGAGTTATGGTTGCAATGTTCCTCCTCTGTAATCTTTGATCCTCCTTGCTAGGTGGCTGCTATAAACATTCTCTCTAATACAAATGTAACTTATGTAAAATGAAAGCAATTCAAAGTGAAACTAGTAGACAGAACAAGTAAACCTCATTCAGTGTCCATTGATGAGAATAGTTTTAGTGTTCAACAGATCTGTGATCGTGTTTGTGTTTGCAGACGTGCGAGTGAGTGGGCCAATCCTTCGTGCTTTCGCGTGCTCGCCGTACTAGACTCACACCAAGGATTATGGCAATAGACAGCAAAAATAAACAAACAAAACATATCACACTACCCTTTGGTATTCAGTCAAGAAATGCATTGCACTTTTTTGATATTCTTAGTATTCTACTTTTACCATTTTATCGACATACTGCAGGGAATAATCTTCCAGCGTGTTATCGTGTCCCCATGTCGCTACGGTAGCTCAAGGCAATTGTACTCAGTCACGAGGTTAGCATGGGCAGGGCAAAATTTTAGCTAAATGAGTTCAAATATTAAATCAAATATAACTTATAAGCTTCCAGTAAGTCACGAGACCCTGAGAGATTTCAGGTTTTTAAACAACACCGGTGAAAGACCATGTTTAAGCACTGCGTTGGCCGACGACCGTTGCTGTGGCAGAACCAACGGACGTTGGCTTGTCCCCTTGTTCCCACTTACAGAGGTAACGCGGTACGTTGGAACATTTATTATGCTTGCATGTCAATCCGAGTTGGTAAGTATTTGTAGAAGTTTCATGTGAAAATTTAGTCATTCCTTTCTTTATATCGGCCGGAGACGATTGAAAGAATCTTCTGAGTGACTGGAGGATGACGTAGAGGTGGAGGTGCCTGAAATTTTGTTTAGGACTTTTGGGTGTCGGATCCGGTCAGCGTGTCTTCGTCTTGTTCGCTCAGCTCGTCTTCTGACATGTTAACCTCTTGTCCCGAAAAACACTATATAGCATTTTATGTAAAAATGTAGACGCAGAGACAGACGGTTAACGTTAACACTTGTTTCTGGCGGCTGTTCTACAGCGAGTTCAGTTGAAATGTTTAATTAGATTATTAGATGTTTCTTTTAATTATTAGTTCAACTAACCTCCGTTCATTAAGATAATTTTGTAAAAGTGTGCAAAAAATCCTTATTAGTCGTGTTCACGGCAGTTGTAAATTTAACATTTGTTGCAATAGAGGTTCGGGCGTAAAGCCCAGAAGGGTATTCAACAACGTTAGAGACAGTGTTCTCACAAAAACAAATAGTATTAGGGAGAGCGTTGACTTCCAAATCGCTTGCTGAATAACACTTCTTACCCACAGCCTTTTGTCACGGTTGGTGATCAAGCTTTCAGGCCTTACACAAATATTTGCCCCTACCCACATATAATCTGGAGTCCCGTAGAGGAGTACTCGATTACTGGTTACGTCGCTGCAGAATATATGTGGAACGTACAGTGTGTTTCGATTCAACACAGAACTGGCAAGTGGGCTGCCTACCCACCCGCAACCGGCTTGAATTCTGCTCGCGGCGCGCTAGCGACTGAGCTACGTTCGATTTCACTGGTTGCCGCCTTCTTACGCAGCATTATAAACGGTTTAACTCTTTCAACATATATTTACACAGACTTTGGAATATGTTTCAACGATTTCTGCTTCAGATCTCGTTATTTTACGCTTCTGTTAATATTTTTTACGAAATATTTCTATCAATAAACGTTTATTTACGACATAGTATATTACT
>PNEQ01098094.1:0-11187 GCA_003012365.1 Medauroidea extradentata
TCCATAGATTACAGCCCTATGACAAACCACACTGCGATCAATCTAAATGTTTTTCTCTCCGCTCTATTCTGCCGTAACACACTCTATTAATACAGAGAGTAATTATGTTTACATTATACTTAACACAATATACATTACAACAGCATAATAAATGATTTTAAATCTTACTACCTTAAAATAACATGCCAGGGTTTTACCGCGTTACTAAAATTACTAATATGTGCATAAATGTCTTAACGTCCCCAACATGGACTCTCATTTACATACTGTAATCTCCACGAGATATCGTGGTATGTTACAATGTATTTCATGCCGTACAGAGTGACTGATTTACCGAGATCACTTTTACTACGCTGGAAGTGAGAATGCCTCTCTATCCTTATATCTGGCCACTACATAATCGCTGCCGGTATTGGCTGATGTCAGGAGGCGAGAAAGCGTGTAAGTCATCATTCGAACTACATACTTGGTCCGGGGAGCGCTGATGTATGTATCGCCAGGGCGAGGAGGGAAGACGATCAATGACGCTGCTTCCCAACCGTGTTACAAATGAGACGTTTCAAATTGGCCCGCATTACCCAGGAAATGTAATAAATACCACCCGTGTCAGCAGTAATTCAATAGCCACGTGGCAATAAAAATAACATACCACGCGACGTAAGCTTAGTGCAATCACGTTTGACAGATAATCAAAATATTTCAAAGAATTGGGTTACTATTCAAATAATATCATCACCCCACACACAATTATTCTGCCTTCTGTTTTAAAAAAATCCAAGTTTTCATTACAGACGAGTGGAACTAAATTAAATTTTGTTTGTCTATAAAATTTTATGAACTCTATATCACAGCGTAAACACTGTACAATGTATAACTTTTTTTTAAATATATATAATCTTGTAATTTCCAGTGAATTCACTGAAGTTAAAAATTCTCTTAACATGGAAGATAATTACAGGTTACTAACATGAATTTCCCGACGTTTTCTTGTAAAATAAATGTAAACTTAAATATGTTTACTTGTTTGTATCACTCGAGTGCTTGTGATTTTTATACTGATTTTGAAACATTAACAAAGTTTTTCTGTGTTTACTTAAAAAACAATAATATAATTTTGAAACTATACATTAATATATATTGGTATCAAAAACACCTTAACCGATGACAGAAAGAAGATAAAAACCTAAAAGAGAAAAAATAACATCAAAAGGTCTACCAAAGTTATCATGTCCAGTAAACTAATAAGAAAACTTACCCATTGTTTAAAGTGAACTCGTCTATAAACATATAGTTCAGTTCTGTTTAAAAGACATTCAATATTCTAACTTCCCATAACTATTTAAAGTAACACGGTTTCAATTTTCCTTGACGTTAAATTATTATTATTATTTTTAGTATATTTTTCTTAGTAGAATGCGGTCGTTTTTCTGTTTTGTAAGTAACACGTTTTATTATAACGGATTATAAATAAACTTTAAAATTAGTAGTTTATTTGGCAGAAGTGGGTTATAATATTTCGTGATTAACAAGTTTTGGTTCATACTAAATACCAAAATTATATATCAACATTTTACTGTACTATAACGAGGTACGTGATAATTTTGCTAACTGAAAGTTTCGAATGGAACACGAAGCAATCTCAATAAGCTCATTTTTGTAAATATGTAATTTATACTCCGAGTTTTTATAAGTTTTGATACTGTTTTCATCTGGCATTAGAATCCTTAGATCACAACGTATGTGACAATCATCCAGCGCTCATGGTTGTAATAGCAAATAAGACAGGAACGAGTTAATCAACCAATACAAATATCGTGTGAACCTTTAATCTATTCGAGAGTCAATATGTTTAATAATTTACTTGTGTGTACATTTTAAACAAAAAATTGTATTAAAAATTTTAATACATTGTTCTAATTTATGTTATGTATACTTTTGATTCGAATCAACTAACTGAAACAATTTCTTAGCAATCTAACCTTTCGTTTGTTTTCAATTATTGTTTGATGATTATTTATATTTATTTGAACATTTATAATACATAAGCTAACCAAACAATGAATTACCACCAAACGTTTTGTACAGTTCATCTGATTTCACGAGTATTACGTTTTAAGCTTACAGGAAAGCATATTTCAAATATCTGTTCGGCAGTTTTCTTTAAAAAATTGTTTTTCTTCATGTTGGTTTTTTTTTTTTTTTCAAAAAAGTAAATTCTTTTGTTGCTATATAATTACGTAATAAACGAAGTTATTGTTAATTGCCATTTTAGTTAACATCATATAATTTCACGTCTTGAAAGAGCATTTCAAAAAACACTGTCAAACACATTTGTGATATCTGCTTTCGTTTAAGTTTAAAAAATTAACAATCGCAAACAACATTAGAAAAAAGATAACTTGGTCTAAAGCGCGAGCATATACAGACTTTCGGGATTAGCTAAGGACGTTTGAAATTTAATGAAAGTATTTTTGAGTTCTTTATGTATGATTTTACCATTGCCAAAAGTTGCTAATGTTTCCTTCACGTCGGCAGAACAAAGTTCAGTAAGCACGTAGTTACTGAGCAAATTCTACCTCACATGAGCATAAAAATAAACGTAATAAATGTTTACAGATAGTCGAGAATCACAAGAAACTTCTGTGCCAATTATTTTGCACAATACTGTAGTGGCCTGTGTCTTGTATGATTGGAGGATGGTTATGTAGTTTTTTAAGGGGGAGAGACCGATACCAA
Source organism: Medauroidea extradentata (assembly GCA_003012365.1). Taxonomy (NCBI): domain Eukaryota; kingdom Metazoa; phylum Arthropoda; class Insecta; order Phasmatodea; family Phasmatidae; genus Medauroidea; species Medauroidea extradentata. The sequence goes on from PNEQ01098094.1 coordinate 2,737, forward strand.
ATTTTATTTATTGATTTTTCTGCAATAACTTTTATTTTAAAATATTTTTGGTAAGTTTGGCAATGTTGAGGTGTAGAAGATATTTGTGATTAATTTTGGAGATCATTATAGTGCTATATGTTCATATTATATTGTACTTTCAATCATTCTTGAAAGTTAACCTATAATTACCTTCCTATTACTCTGCACGACAAATTAATTGACTGTTTCCTGGGTTTCAACGCCAGTTCAGATTATGAAAAGATTACTGGCTTTCGCTTGTACGCGGAGCTGTTGCCTTATTTGACTGAGCCAACAGTAATCTCGCTGTCATGCCTGTTATTGGTCTACAAGCAGTTACGTCGTGTCGTACGTATATCACCCAATCATTCATCTTGCAAGAAACTGCAGGGGTTTCAAAGGTATGTTGCCACAAAAAAATTTCACGGTGTACCATTATTTCTACCCATGCTTTGTCGAAGAGAAAATTTTGATAACACAGTTTGAATAAATGTTATGACTCGAAAATTGAAAATACTATAAAATTATCAAACATTTCCCCTTAAAGATATCCAGTAGCGGCACATCAGATATATAATTGGCGAAATAAGTTGGTGGTAGGCCAATAAGAGCGTTAGACATGGGCAAGGTTAATTCTACTACAGGTTGGAAAGATCTGTGTTAAAAGTTTGGCTCAGGGAAAATTTCTGCCGCTTGAGTGCTGGTATCGGTAAGAGGTGTAAATTGACCAATCTAGGGACAGGAAAATTTCACGAATTCAATGACCTGCAGGTTATAATCCATTGTACTATGCATTCTCAAGCCGCATCTATTTGTTCATTGTCTGCTGTTCCAGTGAGTATCAGCTAGTTGACTAATAGTAGGTGCTTGGGTATGCATATGATAGTTGATTCTAACAAGAAGATCATTGAATTCGCGAAATTTTCCTGTCCCTACCAATCACAGAGCTTTCCGTGAATTTCAAGTTACGTGAAGTTTATAATTTTAAAGCCGAGATTGTTTTGTTTTCAACTTTAAAATTAAATTAAATGACTTGACGTTTTACCACACCTGGTTAAAATTAATTTTTCTACGGTTTCGTGTTTTATTAGGTACGTTACCGATCAGCGCAAAGATAGGCATAAGTTTTCCCCGGGCCAAACTCTCACGTAAGAAAACATATTTTCTTTCCAACCAGTAGTACAATTAACCCTGGACACATATAGGGCATGTTGTATTGAACTTTTCCAGAGATAATTAAGTCGTACTGTCTATAGATGACTTTGATCAGTTAACACATACTATTTTAACAAAACAAAAATCAAAGTACTAAATTACACAATTGGATGCCAGCTTTGGCACTTATCAGGACCCATATTTCCGGTTAAATATGTTCATGTCCGGGCAAGTAATTTCGTTACGTCAATTTTAAAAGGTTTCTCAACTGCAACGGCATACAGTTTGAAGAAAATGACATATACGTAACAATGGAGAAGAACCAAAATACGATTTACAGTGTAGAGCATGCTACGCTCATTTTACTATGTTTCTGTATTTGGAGTTCATTCATAATTACATAAATAAGTAAAGAAATTGCGTAAAAATACCGCGATTGATGAAATAATGCCGGAGTAAAGAGGTGGAATCTCTGAATGAAGATTTTATGAGGTGTGGTGCGATGGGAGGTTGGGAAGGTTGTAGTAGTGACAGAAATCGATTGAAAGAACAGGGGAAACCCGGAGGTTCCCGAGATAACATACTGGCAAACAGTTCCGTCTACTTCGTGAGAAAATTGACAACGATGGGATCTGAACACGATCCACCGTGGTGCGAGAGGCAAATTATCGGATCACTACACCGGCATAACGCAGGCTACGCGACAGTAAGATAGTACTGTTCGTATTTAAATGTTTTTGCCTGCCACGTAGTAATACAGTTAAATTCTGAGAGAATAACGAAATGTTTACAGTCTACTTAAGACGCAAAGACAACATTTTGTTAATGGCCCTTATATGATTGCAAATAAAAATGTGACGAAACATTCGTAGTATAAGTATAAATTCGAATATGGGTAAAAAAAATAGTGAAGCATGCCAGAAAATCCATTTAAGAAGAGCAAAATAAAATTATTTTATTTTGTAGGAAGGATTTTTCTGCAGTTTAAATACTCCTATATATTTAATTTTCAATATTCTTAGTATTCTTACTGTTTCACATATCGGTAATATCCCGTACACCCATACACGCTGAAGGGTCTTATTCTGCCACCAGCTTAACTAGAAAGTCGTAGTTTACACAAGCGACAAAGTGTATAGGCTTTGAAAAACAGAAACACTAACCACCGAAATATTTGACCTTGAATTGGACACATCTTGAGACATGTAACCGGTGTTATTAACTGACAAGCTGAGGTGACTTGTTTTGGACAAATAAGACAACATAAAAATTTGAGGTAGCTGCATAAATTTTCTTAACCAGCATAACGCAGCTCTGTGATTAAGGTCGACATTTACTACTATACGGAATGAATGCATACCATGTGTGTCCCGGAAGCTTCTGGCACGCACATGAGCATTTTTATCGTCTAGTAGAACTGCAGCCTCTAGTACGTCTATAGCCTCACACAGGCACTTGCACAAGACAAGTAACGCAGCAGGTGTCGTGTGAATTGCCTATTGTAATACTTTACTTACTGTACTGTTTTACTTATTGTATTATGTTATATATTTTTTTACTTGTTAGTGAAGATTATTACTGCATAAGAATATGTTAGACACGGCCAATTGTAAACCGGCCTTGGAGCTGAATTTTGTACATGTGTAAATAAATAAATACTGCATCATGAACACCACAATAAAGTAGCTAAACAAATACGCTGTTGCGAACACAAGCAGGAGTTAGGAAACAAACAGTATAAAAGGGAACCTCAAAGGGCATGCACGCTTGAACGCTTAGTTGACTACATATACAATTACGTGGCGAAATATGTAGTGTTTCTACTGGATAACTCTGTTGAAAACTCTGTTTTCTCTAGACACCGCTGTCGAGTTACGGAGTTTGTAAATGTGTGAGGAGGCAAGAGAAAAGGGAAAATGTATCTTTTTCTTATGACCCTTGCGTTTTGATTTCCAGGCTATTTATTCTCCAGCATCAACCTCTCATTCACATGTCTGCTTTCGTAACGTTCTCAGTTACATATATTCTCGTTTTTTTTTTTTTAATTAACGATTTGCTATTTCATAGCCTTGCTCAAAATACAGGTAACCACATGAACTCATGAACCGGGTTAAAAATTTTCAAACTTTTATTGGATACTTTTTGGTGCCATCCGCTCTCACTAAAACGTATTTCCACTATCTCGCAGAAAAAATTTGTTTTAATTTCAGTACAACTTTTTCAGTCATATTGATATTTAAATGTAATAAATTTCGTGAGAGTAAAAAAACTGATGTGAGGAACGACAACACGTTCAGCTCTATAAACTCCATACTCGGTGTAACAAGTTTCTCATAAACATTTCAGTTTTTATATGCACACAAATATAGCATATATAACTGTGGCAATTGCACTGTCTGTTTTTTTTTCGAAGAAATAGTGTTTATTCTAAAGTACCTGAACCGAATATGGCCCGCTTAAGGTTCACACATCATGTGTGCCTAAGTCATTAATTATATTACTATTATAACACATGGATGATATAAGACAGATATTTATGGATGGTGTATGTTCATATTGAAGACTAGTGTGTGTCGATCACACACCGATCTTGGCATTACCACACCATGGCGTCTAGTGAGCCATATTAAAAACTGGGTCATATTTAGAACAGGTACATTATCGTAAATCAATTATGTAGCAGTTGAGAATAAGGTACGTGTACTAATTGTGTCAAATGGCTGAGCCTCACACCATGACCACGCTTTTGCACATAAACATATAATTTGTCGACTTAGCAGTAGGGAAACCTCACATCTGAAAATATTAATTCTGGACTGTTTCGTTATCAATAAGGGGTTGTCGCTGAGAACTAGCGTTGCGTCATAAAATGTTTTACCATCACTGACAATGGGGTGTTACGATTTTACGTAATTATTCGAAACGACAATTCTTGAGTTTCCAAGTTGTTTCAGCACAGCTTGTTTGGTATTGCATTCCTGTTCCACTTCGATGAGGTCGTGCAGTGAGTTCGAGCACCGTAGACTTTGCTACAAGTAGATTTTTCCAAGCTGGTTTTACATTCCAGGCGAATCCAATGTATGTATGTACATACATATAAGACATATACTGTAATTTACATAGAAATTTCAGTTATAGACGTACTAAATAAATCAACAATTTTAATACGTTTGTGAATGAGAGGTTAAGAAAAATGGCAGCCTACGTCATGTAAAAAAAATTAAAAATATCTTACAGTTGATCTGTACCTACTAGAAACGCAATGTAATCCAAGGAATACCCTACACCTTCCTTCGATAAAGACATTGCAAGGTGCAAAATCAGCAAACAGCATTTCAAACGCAGTGGTGTATACAAGATGTCCAAAACGACCGTATAATAAGCGTACCACGCAAACGTTGGGGTTAAATTTGAGATGAAAACTTTAGTGACAAAATTTTGTACCATCACATTTTACGTGCAACACAGCACGGAGAAAGTCCCCACTTGCGCTACATACATGACCTACTACTTCTGTACTAACCATCATGTATTGGGCGCAGGTTCAAATCCCGATCAGTTCAAACATGGTTCTACATTCACTCGACGTAAAAAACAGAACAATATGTCGACGTGGTCACTACACACAACTGTCAGACGTTTAGGGGCACGTATACTCTTCTATACCAGTAACGTACAAGAAAAGAATCCTCCTGTAATACTATTTCAGTAATTGCAGAACACCTGGGTCAACTTCACCTCTGGTAAAGATAGTCACCTCTACCTGGTTTTTCGAGAGCGACAACAATACAGATTGTCACTCGTGACTGACTTTATATCGTATTCCCTAGCAACTCTCTTTATCGATATCTCAATACGCTTGGCAACACTGTAGGATGTGCTCTGATAAACTTCATACATCTTACTCAATTATATTTTTACAATTTTCTCAGTGTGTTTTGAATTTCATATTTGTTAAGTTTTGTTAAATAGAATGTAGACATTATTCGTATCTTTTAAATTTTCCAATTAAAAGTTATAAATCAGTTTCATTTGTCTTTGATGCACTCGTCTCTATTTGAACGTTAGTGTACTCCACTTACAAAATATAGCAGCACTAGTACCTTAGTAAATTTAGCGTTTACACCGGCAGTAAAGTTTATTAAACACAGAACAATAATTTATGAAATGTATTACATATACAAGGGAATATTAAACAATGTATTTCAGTCTCTTTCTTCGCCAGATTTCAATCGATTTGCTCACCTACTAGGGTGGTTGTAGAACGTAACTTAAAAACGTCCGCCATTTTTATGTATAACACAGTTGGATCTAATTTTTACATAAAGAGTGTCACAAGACCTTCGAAATACAGTCACGACGCCATTTTTATTTAGAGAATACGAACTCTCGTCTTAGATATAGTTATCCGATTTCTGTAATTGTACAAATATAGCATAACTGACTGAAAACGTTACAGAATAGGCCCCTTGGTTGTGACAGGCACGATAGTAATGTCAAATGACCAAAGCACATAACAGAGCGATGCGGAGCAATTGTAACACGCTTTCTAGAGGCCCTGGATTAGATTACCGTCTCCAAACATACTGATATAGGTTTCCCTAGGTTTCCCGAAATCACTCCAAGTGTATACCGTGTTGCTTTCTTAACAAAGACCATGGCGATATTGTGTTCAGCCGTCTCTAATGGCCTCGTTGTCGACGATACATAATGTCCACTTACCCTACAGTACCAAAACGTGTAGTACGATAAACACTGCTTCCCGTACTTGTAACACGATTACACTTTGTCGCTAGCAGCAGTATTCTGACCAGTACGTATTAGCCTATCCCTAATACATTGCTTTCAATTTAACTGTGTTATGCAGAAAAATACTATCCCACATCTGATAAAGTAGATCATAATTTTTTTTTTTTACTAAAGCATTTATGTTATTTTCTTAATTAACATATTCTCATATTGAAATACCCTACCTCTGCTTAATTTTGGTTCCTTAGCTACTGGAGATTTAATGTATCATAATTAGAGATGATGGTTAGAGACACTGGAAAATCGCGGGAATATTTGACTGTTTGCTTGGCTCCAATGTAATGTTTATAACACCGAATAATTTGTATCCACATTGGCTATCGTTTATTTGTAGCATTTTGTATCTCTACGACAGACCCAGTTAGAATTGTACAGGTTGGACACACAGCGTTTGTGATTCGTCCCATAACTGTTCACACGTGTCACGGTTAATATAATGCAGTTTATTGGAAACTATTTTTAACATTTTCGTGATTTTCCAGTGTCTCTAATGATGGTATATCGCGAAAATTATTTGTGTCAACATACCCTTGAAAACGCTGTAGATTCATGCAGTAGCTATGATTCGGTTATATACTTCTGACAAAACGTACCTGTCTGCAGACCATTTACATGCGTCAAATATTACAATAGCGGGAGTCTTATTGGCTCTGTCAAATAGGGTAACAGCTCCACGTACAAGCAAAAGCCAGTAATGTTCTGGTAAGCTGAACGTGCGTTAAAATCCAGAAAACAATCAAGTTTTCCCGCGATAAACCACCAGCTCTAATAATAATTTAGGAGCTTGTTTTTGTAGGTTATTTAGGTTTGTAACTTAGATGACTTCTGCGTAACACTATTCGATTGATCTATGTTACGAGTTGTTCGCAAATTTTCTTCGGTGCATTCTACAGTTGTTCAGGGTGAAATTATCAGTTTGGGTAAACCACACGTGAGCGGTGCAGTGTGGCTTGAGTTTGATTTTTACTGTTCTTACTTACATCTTAGCTTACATGCGTGTTTATTAAATTTAACTGTTCCTTTGACGGCACACATAAAGTATAATTAGTAGCTGGAATTTTCGTTGACAATGTTCATATTATCTGTAGTTTGACGCAGCTCTACTGAAGTTACAAGTTCCTGGTGCACGCGACGGAAGAGTACGTCACTGGTAAATATAAAACACACCTAGTTGGACACGATAATATTACGATTGCCTCTATCAAAGTGTTAAACGCATATTGTGAATAAATTCCTAGGCAGTGCTGGTAGGGATGATAATTTATCGCGGGGGGAAATGACCGTTTGTTAGACTCCAGTGTAATTATTCATTTTCGGTGCTTCTCTTTTGTCACTGGACCTTTGCCGATTCTGGTGCTCTACGTCTGAAAGCCTGTGATTTATTTGTCAGTGAACGGTTCCACACTGCCATTGGCCAATCATGCAATGAGCAGGGCGCTACACTGATTTGGAGAATACGCTGGCAAGAAAATTTATCGCGATTCCCTGCTATCTGTAATCATTCGAATTTTTTCATCCATACATAGTACGGGATATTTCAGCTAGTTAATGAAGTAGTTGTTGGAAGTTCTGAGATACAAAGTTGGCATTTTCAGTTGATGTATGACTGCTTTCCAAAAATTATGTGGGTATCAATTTTACCATATCTTCATTCTTAACGCTCCTATGTAAAAGTGTGATAAATGTGCTTATATTATTTTTACAATGTACGTGTATATGTAGAAGCGAAGTGGCATAGCACTCAATGAAAGCATACTCGCTCCTAATTTGCAGTGTGAAACTCATGATACCTATTCTATGATGTTTAACTGGTCGTTGAATACTATGAAACATTCAGTTGAGTAGTTCTTCAAGAACTAGCCCCAAATTGTAATATGAGACTAGATTACTTATTGTAACCGGTAGTCTAACTTTGGTATCCTTTTGTGCAATTCAAGTTTAGATAAAGTTTATATCGTGTCAGATGATGTTGGTCGGAGAGTTTTCTCGGTGATCTCTCAATTCAAGCGGTATTCCTCACTCACCTCGTGTCATCCTTCACCAGCGCTGAAAACCTCGCTGTGAAGCGCTGGGCAAAAAATCTCTTCACTCTCGGGTTAATATGGACCGGGGCAGCTGTCATTCTGCACGAGTTAGCCAAGCAAACAACAGCTCTGTGGATTCTGTATTCCGTCAAGTCTGGTCAATGGACGACTTGAAAAGAGGCGGAGCTTCAGTCAGGTGTGGGAAACAAATCCTATCTCCATGGATACCGCAGCCGAACATAACCTTCATTCAGCTGTTTGGCGTCAAATGTCCCGGATGAGATGTGCGTCAAGAAAATTGATTATTTGTTTGGAATTTGCTGTTTTTCAGGTAAAAATTAACCTTATGTATTTGCGTATCTTAACCATGAAATTGAAACTAATATTTTTTACCCTTGCGTCCAAACCTATGAATGCGCAACATTTTAGCTTTCTGCAATTATCAACTAACATATCAGCATGT
>PNEQ01098094.1:11287-51029 GCA_003012365.1 Medauroidea extradentata
TGTGTCGTGGGGTTTTACACGCAAATCACAGACGTGTGGTGTTACAGTAACCTTATTGTGATTGGTACAGTCAAATGAGAAACGTCACAGTTCAAAGGCACGCTGCCAATATCTATGAAGCAGAACTGCAGACGTGCACATAAGGCACTGGAACAAAGTGGGGCAAAATTCTTTTCGCGAAAAGTTCATGTCTCTATATCGCCCATATGTGGTTGCCCTGCATTTAAAACAAGTTCGCAAAGACACATGCATACTTGTTATTCTGAGCTATAGATTAAGCAGAAGATACTTTACTTTACGAATATTTTTTAAATCAATAGTGCTTGCAAGTTGGTCACAGTGCAATTAAAACGGACTGTAGTTTCTACGAATCAAAGAAATTATTCAGGCCATTATCACACTAGAGGTCACTATCATGTTTTGTTTGAAAACATTTGCAGCTATGTTTTATTAAATTGAAAACAGAAAAGGTTTGCAACGTTAAATCACCTAAGAATAATAAAAACATTGACGTTTGTATCCTTAACAAATTAGGAGATCGAAATAAACAATCTAGAATTATTACAACATTAACACTCAACATTCGTGACATTTTACTTTATAATATTGCAACTTATTACAACTTTTTAGGTTTGCATAACGAACACAAAAACTGAACATGTAAATTTTAATTTTACGGGTGCAGATTTTCGAACAAAATGAAAACCACCGTATTTGTTACATGGCTAGTTTTACTCGAAGCAACCGATAGGAGAGCAGCAGAGAAGAATAAAATATATTGTTGGAAACTACTTATGGTAGCAGTTTACTTTGGATGAGAAGAGAATGGGATTAGAAAAGGTTCAAAGCTCGTGTAGTAACCGCTACGATCGATGAACGTGTTTAAGAGAAGCCTTGTCTCCCGCTTCTTAAATCTTTCCCTACTAAGCTATATGTTGTAAAGTCAGAGTACTTATAAGTAAAACAAACAAATGAATGATTCTCTCTCCCGAATCACGTCTCCAGAAAACCGTTTCCAATAATACTAGGGTATACAGGTGAAGCACCGCAAAACTGCTCGTTGAGCATGCCGGAGAGAAACTCTGCAGTTATTCATGAATTAATTAATTAGTAACGTTAATTTGCATGCTATGATCTACGGGACGTGAAACACGTCCCGCATATTAACGAGGGTACTTGCTGGATGCCATATATAAGCAAGGGGTGGGGAAGTTCTCCTGAAGAGACAGGCAAGCAGGTTGCTATGCACCGCACATTCGTATCACAATTGCCCTTCAGCGAACTCATTTTCTCGTCTGTTCCAACTGCGAAACATGCGTCAAGTTTAGCAGGGCAAAAAAAATTACTACGCGATATGCACGAATAAAAATTATATCGGGTACACCTCTTTACTCCGTGTATAAGCAGCCAGAAGCCAATACCAGAATACATCCGTGTTGACGGTAAATGAGCAGCCTCTCTCTGAAGGCTACTCGATAATAAATGAACCGAAGACGGGATAGCAAAACTTATGTCAGAAACGTTTTCAGCTTGAAGGTTTATGATTATGGTTCATTTTACGCGTAACTTCCTTCGTTTACTAACGCGCGTTACTATAAAAAAAATGTTTATATGTACTGCACTTTGTAATCTGTCCAACAGGCATTTTTAGAAGGGATATTATATTCGTGTATTTTGATTATTTCTGTGCACAACGCATCCTGCTTTAGCGACAATGCGAAATGGAATATTTGCAGGTAATTTTCGCATAGATTAAATTTATGTAGTTTCCGAATGAAGTTTCACTCACATGCCATCATGTGGCGTTTGTTTTGTAAGAGTTATGTCGTTGTTGAAGATCAGACGATACGTATACAGTATTTCAAACCCACACATTCTCAATGGGAGACAAGTTTGGTGATCGTGGTAACAAGGAGAGTCGACAAACACTGCTCAAGAGAGTAAACAGTTGCACGGACGTTATGTCCTCTGCAGCTTTCTTCTATGGAAAACTACTTACGCCTTTTATGGCAAGCATTTCACCAGAATGCTGTTCTTTATGTATCATGTTGTACTGGCACTTAAGACGAGTTTTCGCTGCCAACTATTTTTTCATGCACTGTGATTCACGGTGTCTATTCTTCAACTCCACGTCTTGTAAAAATCGTTACCTGTGACTGTCTTTCGATAGTGACAGAGATACAAACAGTGATTCGTAGAGACATGCAACATTCGCGTTATTTTCTGACAGCTGACTAGACTCCAAGTGACTATAGGCTCGTTTGACGTCTCCCGCTGGCCGATATTGCCGCGGATTAGGATTATGCTAACACGGTAGAGAGGCCAATCTCTGTTAAGACGTAACACACGTAAATATTAACACATAGAAGTTCGTGGCCAATTGAATCGCAGAGGATGCTCTTTTATGTATAGGAAAATGAAGTTTAGTCTGCTACAAAATGATAACTCGAAATTTGCATGTCTCTAGAGATTCGTGACTTTTTTTAACATCATATTTTCTAAAGCCTGTGCTACAATCGCCGTAAAGTAGCCGTACATAAATAACTGTATACGCACCGTAAGAAATTGACAGCTTTCTACATGTCTTACGTGCTTACGATGCCTAGGAAGAGTGCATAGGCTGCATGCACCGCTCAAAAGCGTGCGTTCAATTTGTACGGTTATTTCTTCCAATAATTGTACCATGCACGGCCGTAGCACCTCTTTTCGCCAGAATCTCAATATGCTTGGCAAAACTGTACGTTATGCTCTGAAAACTTCCATATTGGTCCCGCAGCCTAGGAAATGTTTTGAGAGAGTGGCACAGTGGAGGTGAAATGGTATCTACTGCGCAGCTACCCGCCCAGCCAGTAAGAGGGGAAATGACGGAGCCCTGAGTGTGCCAATAGCAGCTACAACCAATCAGCAGGTGCGCACACCTCCGCTGGTTAGTCCAGGAGGAGGAGGAATGTTGCCCTCTGTGCGTCGCCAGGACCTTTCCTAGCTCGCGTGATCAGTACAACTTACTACATTTCTTTAGTTTTCACAGCGCGTTTTGAATTACTCATTACATTTTTTTAATAGTATAACTCTAATTTGTTCTTTTAGAATTTCTATCACAAGTTACAATATAAATTTCATTCGTCTCTAATGATCTCGCTTCTAGTAGAAAGTTAGTGTATTTCAAGTACAAGAGATAGCAGAATGGGTATTGGTAAAGTGTATCTATACGACCACGAGATAGCAGTACACGTACTGAGTAAAATTTGTCGTTTGCTTTGACAGTAAAAATTGATTTCCACAGAGCCAAAATGAACGAAACGTATTACACTGTCACATAACAAGTATTACTAATGAACCATCATATGACAAATTATAGTGTTATAGGTCTCAATGTCCTGCAATATTCATTTCAGTCATGTGTATTTATTTATTATTTAATTTTTTTTTTCCTCTATGAGTTGGTTTATGAAACTTCCAAAATTTTGTTGTATGTATTTCACTTATTTATATTACATTCCATGGTTCTCAAGTGAGTAACATGGTGAGTACAAATGGCTCTAGGATGTGGAAGAAGTCGAGAGTTTCATAGGTAGATGAACTTGATGTATACAATACACACTAGACATATATAAAATATACAGCACATTTTAACAAGTGCACACACAATACATGTATGAAGACTACCACGTGCAATATGTAGTAATGTATATTGTGCACATGCATGAATATTAGAAACACATACATGAAACAACAAACGTGTCACGATGAAAGAAATAATTAACAAACTCATGTACAGAATATGAAAATAAGTCAATGATACATACGAAAGCCTGGAAACATACACATATTCCATAAGCGAAGCTTACTAAGTTACGTAGACAATCATGTTTATCTTACTTTATTCTGTTGGTAAAACTGTCTCTTGGCAGTTTTGTTTTTTGTATATGAGAAGTGAAAAAATTGAGTGTTTGTGTATGGAATATATATAAAGTTCTAGGACTTACGAAAATATACAAATTATTTTAGAAAACATGGTGGTGGAAGATAAAAATTTCTTTCCTGAATGCAGTGGTTTGAATGCAGTTATATGGAAGAGTGGTATGTTACAACAAATTCTTTCGTAGAGTTACGCTTTTAGTCGTCATGTATAGGAATATATGAATTATAGTTGCCCATAGAGTTTCCCAAAAGGGTAGAGTCTCATTGCTCACCATAACCTGAGCTTTAGCTATTTGCCATTCTGGCCGGACATGCAAGTGATGGTTTTAAACACGCAAATGTGACGTTATATAGTCGACTAATTAACTGTAATTTTAAAAGGTATAAAAAAACTTCTGACATCAACCCCTACAGGAGGTTTCATATAAACACGAGGGAAAATAGTTGGGTCAATACTACGACATAATTTAGGGAAGGTAAAATAATGTATTCCTGTCTTCATGACGGTCACAGTGCAGTCATATTTGGTCTCCAACGATGATTGTTGTAGAAAATAGCTTATTTTCCAAGAGCTTTTTCTCGTAATCAGGTATCTTTGTTTGCGGAATGATATGCAGGGCTGTAGCTAGGATTTGTGTTTGGGCGGGAGAGGGGGTCCCGAACCTGGGAATGTCATGAAATAACATCGTTCCTTACCCACTTTATTGGGGGGTGGGGATCGGTGTTACTTCAACCCTTTCCCAGGATTTGGACTTCCCCATATAGTGGATGGTCCGGTGCCCTCCTCCAGAAAATTGGGATTTAGAAGTGCAAAATTATGCTATTTAAGAAGATTTCGTAAAGTAAAAAATGGGGTCTGGACCGCACGGCCTCTTCTTGCCATATTTAGTTGGATCATTAGTCAATTATAGCGTTATCAGTGGCGGTTTGTTCTATTGGGCTGCAGGGCTGCAGCCCTCCCTGATTATTAAGAATCTACAGTAAATCATTTTCATTTTCACAGCTGGTGTTATAGAATATAATTTGTAATGATATATTTCGAACTACCTACCCGCCAAAACCGTCAGCTGATCGCGAATTCTGAGGAATGCGAGAAAGTTTTATAGATTTACTTGTGTACGCGTTTCCTACCACGGGGGGGGGGGGTCTGAACTAGGCAGGGCTGTGCGGCGAGCAGCCCGTCTGACTTTGCTGGCGCATGTGCGCGCGCCTCGGTCATGATGAATGGAGGCGTGGGTGTCTGGTATTTGCCTCGTGTGTGGGCTGTCAGGCTCGCAGCCCACGCAGCGGGACACGATACACTGCACGAAAGACAGGTGCAACTTGTTACTCAACGCGATCGTTTCGCGACATCACAGCAGTAAATTGTACCAAAATGTCAACACCTGCTCTACACACCGTGGCGCTTCCTACGAACGTTTCACATTTCGCGTACATGACTTAGTTAGTTAGTAAAACATTTCTAATATCGTGACTACATTTTCACTCAAAACCAGCTGAAACACATTTAAAATTTTTGTCTAAAGTAGCATGTTTCCACATTTATTGAATTTTTTAACATATTACGCCAAAAAGAATAGTTTATTTGTAATATTCTGCCATAAAATTGCAACTGTTTTCTCGAGGCGGAATGATAAGTTTTAGATGTTGCTCCTTCACACCTAGGAGTTACAGTAAACATTTTTACAGCCTGTTATTCACTCGAATTATAACGTACTTCATACCAAATAATACATTTTTATCAACTTAAAAATACAAATGTAAAATAAAATAGACTTTGTTATTCATTTTCAAAGAACTTTATAGCCGAGCACTTTACCTAACCATATGGCAGAGAAGTAAAAGAAATTCAAGGACGAAAAATTCAAAACTTGATTTTCGGTCCTGACACCACCATAACCATTTATCAAATACAAAGTTCTTTTTATACTGAGCGTCCTTTCAGATACCTTCAATATTTTCTTATTTGTGGTTCCGCAGTAGACGAGATAGAAAGCCACAAACAAATGTTATACGCGAGTATTTCTTAATATGGGGTATCACCATTAGATTTTAGCATTCTATATAAACTATTTCACTGAATTTATTGAGATATTTAGGCGGCTTTTAATATTTAAGGTCTTACGAGTTATTTTCTTTTGTTCCTTTATAATTTGTTTGTGTATAAATATCTTTCTTTATATTTATAAAATATGTTATTTGAAGTCTCTATCTACCCTCCCTCCTTACCTTCGGCCCTTACCATATAGCCTACAGGCCATTCACGATACAGTGAGCACTGTGTTACAAGTTATTGCTAAATTTGTTCTAATAAAAGAACGACGAATGAACTTCACGTACAAGTAACGGGTATCCACACATTAGTACATGATAATTTAGTTGAAACGTGTTTCTGACTTAATACTTTCATTTTCAAATACAGTGAGATGTAGTAAAGTTAAAAGTGTAGGGAAAAAACTAACTATAGTACATTAAATAACGGTGCAGTTTTGTTAGATGTCAAACATTGTGATTCGTGAACCGTAAAAATAACTGAGCTATTATGTCAATCCGATGTCTGGACAGCACCCTTCGATGTGATTTAAACATGGCGTAACTTTCCACGCAGTTAACCTCGTTTTTCTCCATCTACTTGCTACTTCAAGCGCTCAACACAACAATCCAAAAGGTATGTTACATTTGTTAGAATTATGTTTGTGATTTTTGTTAATTTTGTTCTAAAAAAATTACAGTAATCCAAAGGCAAGTTAAATTTGTTAAAAAATTATTTTTGTGGCTTTTGTGGATTTTGGTATAAAAACTTTAATACCTTGAAACGTTTTAATATGTTTGAGAAAATGGAATAGCGGTAACTGCTTGAAGCTTTACTTGATTTCCTCTACTAGGGACTAGGAAGGCCCCTTAACAGAATGTTTCTTTTAAAAAATATAAATCAATCTACCAAAAGTATATTCAATGTTTAGACACGAGAACTTCTAAAATAGCACCATTTTGCATCTTGAAATCCACATTTTTCCTTGGGAGGACCCCCCTGATTTTATTGGTGGATAATTGTTCCTCCTCGTATGCAGCCCTACGTATGACATATTCCACGAGCCGCGCCTGAGCGTTATAGGTTTAAATCCTAACAGTTGAATTTACGCAATAAGTGTAAGCAAAACAGTAATATTAGCCTACCTTACACAAAAACAACCATTATTCAAAAATGTTTGCTCATTTTCGGAAGGGGGGAGGGGTTTAAATCCTCACTTGGGTGTGTCATAGCTCGTAACAACACCCGAGGACCCGATCTTTACGTAAAGAGAGTCACAAGATTTTAAACACATTCACAGCGCTATCTTCTGTCAGAATACGAATTCTCGTTGTAGAGATAGTTACCCAATAACTGTCATTGTATGAAGATTGTATATGGGACTGTAAACGTTGTATTTTGTACAGCGGAATGTGTTTTTCATCTGACTGACGCCAAAGGCGAAATCAAACACAAGTATCACTGAAATATAATTTCCACATTCTTTCAGTAAGTTAGAGTAAGAGGACTTTACGTCTCGTCGACAGTGAGGTCATCTGAGATGGTGAGACACAACTTGGTACAATGACAGGAACTGGGAGAGGAGTCTGCCATGGCCTTTGTTAAGGGACCACCCCAGTATTCGCCTGGAGCGGTTTCGGGAAACTATCTAAAACAGAAATCAGGATGGCCGGAGCAAGGGATCAAACCCGGGTCATCCCGAACACGAGTACAACGTATTACCGTTGAGCCGCCACCTCGCTCGGCATTGTTGTAGAAGAAAACTGTATTTTCAGTGACGATGCAAGGAGTGTTCCCGAGCAAGCGATGCAACCTGTGAGTACACTACTCTGTGTTGACGGTATAACAAATACAGGCTGTTAGGGCCAAGTACATTCTCGATCCAGTACCGTGGACGACGAAAAACTAATTTTCAGGTCATAAACACCGAGCACCACCACATAAATGTTGTTGGGGTGACCGGCAGGCGCACTAGAGGAAGGTAGACGTCACAAACGAGCGCCGATTCTGTCGCGAAAACTCAAATTCTCAAGTCAAATAGTATTTAAGCAATTTCATTACGGTTCATGCGGGATCGAATAACATAAATAAAATCAAGTTCTTTCTGCTAAGGTCATAAATTCTCCTATTCACGACCGTTTTCCAACTGAAGGCGTTCCTTGGCTGCACCGACGTTATCTTGCTCACTAAAAATAATTAATAGGTTAAAGCCGCAGGGCCTCTTCTCTAACACCCTAACTTATAACTGGGATGAGCAGTAAAAAACTACTCAAAGTATTAAGGACAGCGTCGACTATTTCCCGATTAGCCGACGAGCGAATTTTAGACCACCATTCTATGCCGTCGTCCCAGCCATAGCTAAAATCCTTAATCTCCACCCACGCACTCGCGATTATTGCCGCATTTCAAGCATCGCGCGCGAGCCGATAGGCTATATTTGCGTCGGAGATTATCTGTGATGACAGTAAAAAAAAATCACCAAAACTCGCGGTAACGAACTAAACTAACTCAAAAGTAAACCCGAAAACTAAATAGTGAGCGAGTGAAGAGATTTTGCTCAGAGCTTAGCATCGAGGTCTTTAGCGCTGGTGTGGGGTGACACGATGTAAGTATGGAGCATCGCCGGAGTGAATGGGCGGGGGAAACGGGAGATCCCCGAGAAAACCCGCCGACCAACAGCATTGTCCGACACGATTCCCACGTGCGAAAATCCTGGGACCGACCCCACTGGAAACCTAACCCGGTTTCGCCTTGGTGGGATGCGAGAGGTCTGACCCCTCGACTACCGCGGCCTCCTTGAAAGCTAAAGAAAACTATTTAGAAGAATTTACAAAAAATAAACAAAAATAAGACTACTGGATGTGTTTACTAACACTCCAAAGAGAAACAAAGCTACCTACCCGGGGCATTATTTAACTAACCAAAACGAATTTTAAATCTATAAATCACAATTATTTAACATACAAACGTAAAAATTAGTTACAATAAATATGAAAGAAAAAATTACAGAAAATTACTAACCCAACATGTATAATTATCCTATAGCCAAACGCTGTATTATGACTATTTAAATAAGAGTAAATAATTTCGCGTTTTATTTTAGTCACTTCCCATAACTCAAAAAGACTGAAAGTTCGTACCACTTTTATAATTGGCCCTTGTCTTATATGACACCTCTTTGAGGGCGCTCAGCCAATGATAAGAGAGCAGCTAAATGTAGGCCCTATCATGTAGCACTACTGTATCAGAGAGGAGCCAATGAGCAGTTGTTGTCTAACTGATACACAGATATTCTTGGATGCTAACCGTAAGGTCAGTGAAACCACTAATTATTTCTGCCACAAACAAAATATAAACGCTTCAAATGAGCAGTTACTGCATGACTGAGTACACATATATTATTGGATGATGTCCTTAAGGTTAGTAAACCCACGAATTATTCTGGTCTCAAACGACATGTTATCGTTTGATAATCGTCTGCAAACATTTTAAACCTGTGAAATTATCGCCATCCGATCACGTATATATGAACATACTAACGTGTTTTGATACTAGCTTGGTACTAACGATTCCTGCAACTATTCACTCCTACTCGTTGCCACAGGTCAGTGTATGTCTCATGGAATAGGTCATGTCGCGATTTCGGATTGATGTATTTATTATCATAATTATTGTTCAGATTCATTTCTGAAATTTTTAATTCGTTAGATCTTACAATATGAACAGATGGAATTTCTGTAGCTGCTGACAATTCTGCGTTAAAAGTACTGAAGTATCTGAAACCGCGCAAATTAATTAATCAATATCCTTTTCCGGACGATTCTACAGACTAAGTCTACCGTAGGTGGTTCAGGGTATAATTAGCTTTTTTGAAAGTCTAGTTACTTTTTTTTACCTACAGGTTATTTATACTATGCCGCCACTTGTCAATATAAACAAAGCTGGGTATGTACCAATCAAAGTATATAGGTTGTACCTTGAGATGATGATATATCGCGAAATGTTTTGTGCCAATATACCCTTGAAAACATAGTAGTTTCTTGTGACATGAATGATTTGGTGATTTACGTCTTACACAACGTAGCTGTCGGCAGACCAATAATAGGCATCACACGTTACCATAGTGGGATTCTCATTGGTTTAGTCGAATAGGGTAACAACTCTACGTACAAGCGTAAGCAAGTAATATATAGGGACATGCAAAATTCGCGTTATTTTCTGACAGCTGACTAGACTCCAAGTGACTATAGGCTTGTTCGACGTCTCCCGCTGGCCGATATTGTCGTGATTTGCCGCGGAGAATGCTTACACTGTAGAGAGGCCAATCTCTGTAAATACGTAACACACGTCAATGACAACGCTTAAAAGTTCGTGGCCAATTGAATCGCAGATTGTCCTCTGTTATGTATAGGAAAGTGACGTTTAGTCTGCTACCAAATGATAACGCGAATTTTGCATGTATCTAGTAATATATTCATAAGCTGAACGTGCGTTGAAACCAGCAAACAGCGTTAAACCATCATCTCCAATAATATTTTTAAATATTTTCTGAACATAATATACTTTAAGAGAGCTCACTTTCTTGTGAACCACTTATGTTGGCATTCCTTTGTGCTAACTAACTATGCCCAGAAGGTCTCTGCGCATCATTCATTAGTGACTCAGAGTCACTAATGATGTCACAAACATCAAAACATAAGTATTTGTAAATGCATATGAAGGAACATGTGGGCTACTAGACAGAGTAACAAACTGACACTTCTGAGTAAGAAACAATATACTTCAATATTTCATCAATCTAACCATAAAACTACCCTACGGAATGCGACAATCAATTTAAAAAGAAGTAACTCAAAATTTCTAAAAAACCGGAAATATAATTAGAACAATGTTCTTTTTTTATATTGCGATCTAATTTCACCACACAAACAAGATAAAAAGTACATTGAATTTCAAAACCAGCAATAACTTTGGCACATTAAATATTGACTGCTGGCAAAATTGAAGAATGTAAATTAAAAACCGGAATGGCGTCTCCACAGTAATCAAGTATAAATACTTTAAATGAGTGAGAGTGTGAAAGATTTTGTTCAGCGCTTAACATGGAGGTCTTAAATGCTGGTGGGGGGTGGCATGAGGTGAGTGAGGAGCAACACCGGAATGAAAGGGCGGGGGAAAACGGGAGATCCCCTAGAAAACCCACCGACCAATGGCATCGTCCGGCACGATTTCCACATGCGAAAATCCGGAGAACGACCCTGCCGGGAATCAAACCCGGATCGCCTTGGTGGGTAGAGAATGGTCTGACCGTTCTGCCAACGCGGCTCCATAATGTAAATGACAGCGATACGATATAGTCTTCAATTCGCAATGGACTCCTTTGGCTTAAATTATGTGTTGATAATTGTGCGTAAATTACCTTAAAACCAAATCGGTTTCTACGCATTTGTACAGACAATAAAAATATGCAATAGTAATGTATACGTGTCAGCAACACAAGACACAATGACACAATAAAGAAAGCATTACATGACAATGGCGCCCACTGGCCTGAGTGAACGGTACTGCTTTACAGCTTATCGTAAAAGCAAATATGTATCCTTCACATTTGTACGGCATCAAGTCTTTAAACTGTTTTTAAAAAAGGCTACACGACTATATTGATTTTAAAATATGGCGTCAAAATACAAATTTTGTGCATTTCAAATCAGGTATTTTGCAACAAATAATTTCTACGCCTATTAACTCTCAGAAATAATAATCAGGTTTCAGAAAAAAAAATTACTGGTGTAGTCTCTAAAACCTATTCAATTACCCAACCAAGCTAACATTTAAAAATTTCCAAAATCAATAATTTCACTTAGCAACAGTTAAGCATTCTCTCACAATACAACCCCGATAAATATATTAATAGCATTGCTGAAAATAGGTCCCATTTTTTTCTCCAAGGACCCATCGGCTATATATTCCAGTATTTACTGTAGCACAGATAATTTATGACTAACAGGAGTATGCCAGTAATATAAGTCCATCATAGGATACTCAACTTATACCTCGCTACTTCGCCATCTCTGACTCACCGTCACATCATCTCTATGTTAATCTTAAACGGTTCTTGCAATGGGGGGCAAGTTACAAACTAAACAAGTATTTTGGACATCACCATTGCATCAAATGGTGTCTCACAGAAAATTGGTGTATGCGCAAAATACTTATTTAGTTTGTAATCATCTTTGTTTGTATACGTCATCTAGTTCCCTTCCCCAGTCCTGAATAACCAATCACAAAAATCGTCGCATCGCCGGAAGTATTCGTGGCGAAAATCCCAACCATTAACGGAAACGAATTCAGCGCTCCAGCTTGTAACATCTTCGTAACGAAGTTTGCCAGATCGGAAACACTCGGGCCTGGTCGTTCAGCTTCGACTGACGTCACTCGTCAATCACCAAATCGAAGGGCAGCGGCAAAGAAAGCCGTATAGCCTACCATCTACAGTTGCAGGGGCGCGTCGTTCATTCACACCAGCCGCACATTGGCCACTGACGATCCAGGTGACCAATCACCATGCAGAATATGTTGAACAGATGAACTAACGTCTAAATGACCCTTCGCCACAGAATAATTAGGAATACGGAAGTGAAATAGCTGGTAGAATGGCAGACTCGGACACACACAAGCAAAATGGCTTCGCTTGCCAGCAACATGGCGGAAACGCATACCTCCAATCAGCATAAGGCGACTACCCAGTTATCCGGCAGGAAGGCCAATAGGAAACCTACCGTAACATGCAGGAGCCAAACATACACGGACTGGCATCAACAGCATCATGCAGCCAATAAGCGGCGAGGTTCGCTCGCATCGAATGAGCCGCCACGTCGTTTCACGTCTGTATTGTTGTTTAGTCTGTGCCCTCACGTCAATCACCATCAGGCTGTATCGGGACGCAGAATAAATGCTAGTTGTACTGCCGATACACGCGCCCAGCTTCGACACGTACAGCATGCGAGTTCGTGTTATAACAAGGTAAGACACAGCGTCCATCCGAGAGTCCCCCTTAAATGCAATAATCCAGAACTTTCTCAACAAGTGTTTGTATAGCCGCAACCACAACGTGACGTAGCACATGACAGTCGAATATGACGGGCCGGTAACTTTCCATGACTAGAGATGATGGTTAGAGCCATGAACTTTTCGCGAAAACAATTTTGCCCCAATTTGTTTCAGTGCCTTGCGTTCACATCTGCAACTAATGCTTCATGGTTATTGGTAGAGTGTTTGTGTGAAGTGACGTCTATCACTATAACTGTGCCAATCACAATAAGGTTAGTGCAACACCGCACGTCTGTGATTAGTGGGTAGAACCTCAAGGCATGTGACAGTTTAAACATCTCATTACTGACCGTGAAGCAGAAATACAGGTAACCACATGAGACACTGAAACAAATTGGGACAAAATTATTTTCTCCCTAATGATGGTTAGAAATACGTCAATTTCGCGGATTCATCTGGCAGTAACTTAGATTGCTGAGTCCTGTACACGCTCTGGATATATTTGATTATTCATTGGCTTACAACCTTACAAGTGATAGCTCTATGAATCATTTCCTTATTTACTACGGTACTGGCTTGCAGTAGTCAAATGCGTTTCGTGACAGCCGCCAGCTAATAACTAGAGATGATGGTATATCGCGAAAATGTTTAGTGCCAACATAGCCTTGAAAACACTGACACAACGTAGCTGTCTATAGACCAATAACGTGCATCAAATATTAAAATAGCGGTATTCTTATTGGCTTAGTCATATAGGGCAGTAGATTCACGTACAAGGAAAAGCCAGTAATACTTTGATAAGGTGAACGTACGTTGAAGCCTAGCAAATAGTCAAGTTTTCCCGCGATAAACCATCATCTCTACTAATAACACACGTGATTATGAAGTATATATTTTTGGCGTTCAACCTGACCTGGAATGTATTTGCGAAATTGGCGTACCTCTAATGATGGTTTATCGCGGGAAAATTTGACTGTTTGCTAGTTTCAACACGCGTTCAGCTTATCAAAATATGACTGGCTTTCGCTTACACGCGGAGCTGTTACCCTATTTGAATTAACCAATAAGAATCCCGCTGTTGTAATATTTGATGCCTGTTACTGGTCTGCAAGTAGCTACGTTGCTTCTGACGTATATCATTCAATCATGCATATAGCAAAGAACTGTAGTGTTTTCAAGGCTATGTTGGCACAAACGATTTTCGTGATGTACCATATATCTATCCATGACCGTTAGGTTAAAGCACCATTTCGCCTTCAATACTAATATTTACATAAACCACTGTGTGTCGTAAATTATCTACAATTTTAGTAATGAAACTGAAATGCCCTTTTATTAATTAGAAACTAATAAACAAATATCTCGCATCTCTTGACAAGCGTTCACAATAACCCTTCAATTTCTAGCTGACGTCGGTGGATAGCCTTCGACATTACTAAAGTGGCAACATTTTCTTTTGTGTATTTATTTATTCTGCAACCTAAAAAAATAGAGCAAAATCATAAAAATTGTAATAGATGTAATATGAAGTGTAATAGAATGCAATAAAGTAATATATTTGCAATGAATTTGAAAGCTTTATTGGGTTATTTCAATTATACAAAGTAAATGTACATGAAGCATGTCTTACAATCAGACAGAAATTTAATATAAACTTTAACCTTAGCTCGAAGCGAAGTACAGAATACAAAATAAAATAATATACATAAAACTTCAGTACTACATTACCCAGTTAATGTACAGTTCTTAAGGTAAAACAATCGAAGGTCTGACGTTCCCTTTTTTTGTCCTGTTTGTTAAAAAAAGTATATGATTTAACTTTGCTTAAAGCACAGCTTGTTCGTAAATAATATTTTTTTACTGCGCGATTAAAATTTACTAATGAAGGAACTTTGAAAAAAAAATATATGTTTTATATCTAACCCGCATGAGTCCGACGCAACACAAAATATATATTCTACTTTCGACGACCCATCGCGGCTTTTTTTTCCTCGGACTGACGTTGCTCTTACCTTGATTTTAATTAGTCGCTGCCGAAATTATGTCGTGTCAGTTTAGTCGAGTGCCGTGAGTCCAGCTTAAGACGACGTGTCTCGCAGTTGTCAGCAGCAAAGTGTGTTTCCACGACACACGGCTGGACGAAAGGTCAAGCAAGGAGGGTGGCGAAGAGCAGGCTGTGGCGGCGACAAATCACGGAGTTAATTAAAACGACTCCCCGCGCCCTGCGGCACAGAGCGGTGGGATATTGTCCCCGTGGGTAAACACACACCCTGCACCTCCGACCCCACCACCTCGCCACTCGCATTTTATATAACGGCGCATCTTACGCAGTTTTTTCCCTCGGCAGCGACTCCACCGCACTGGCCAGCACGGAGGACGGCATAATTAACAGCCCTCAGGCTGCGCTGGTAGTTACTGCGCCTGTTTCTAGGAATCGTCTACATGCTCGTTAGAGGCTCAGAAACGACGGGGTTATACGTGCGACCTTGAAGCACGCATCAAATGCCGCAACTAGGGACCCTGGTTTTCGCGAAAATAATTTTGCCCCAATTTCTTTCAGTGTCTTGCGTACAGATCTGCAATTCTGCTTCGTGATTACTGGCAGCGCGTCTATGTTAAGAGTCGTATCTCATTTGGCTGAACCAATTACAATAACGTTCCTAAAAAGCCACACGCCTGTGATTTGACGGTAGAATCCCAAGGATAGTGAAAGTTGATATATCCAATCACTGACCACGAAACAGAATTGCAGATGTGCACTTACAGCAGCGAAACAAAGTGGGGCAAAATTCTTTTCGCGAAAAACAGGGGTCCCCACGCATCGCCATAACGAGCCACGCGCTGAAAATTCCCGCCGTTCAATTTGTATTGTAGAACTGAAGGCAGTGGAAATACAATTTTACTGATGAAAAGTCTGGAACAAAAGTTCAGTGCACGTTAGAGTTTCGCATACATTCGAGTGGTACAATCGGAAGTACGGCGGTCTGAAAAGACCGGATTTAGCTATGCTGGAAGGCTACGGAACAGTGTTTGTCCGAAATGTGTTTTCTTTACGTACATTTTGTTATATTCCCCCCTCCCCCTCTATGTGTTCCCATGTTAAGTGTTCCTGTTCTGACTTGAGAGACTAAATTGTGGAAGGTGTGTTTAGCTGTGCCTGCCAAATGAAATTCTAATCTTTAAATTGTTTTATCTCTGTCTCTCATTTGTTAATTTCGATGGATTTATTAAATAAGTCCAGGAATTCTTCAATTTTCTCATCTTCGTCGCCAATAAGTATCCCTATCTTTATAGGTTATTGTATTACCATTTTAAATTGAGGGTTTTACCTCTGTCATTGTGCTTCGTGTGGGCGATTCAAGACCAATTAATTTTGTTTCTGAAATATTTTGATAATTATGACTCTCCTGATCTACTTCTGTGTTAGTGCAGTGAATAGGTGCTTCCTATTTTAGAGCTGTTTGTATTTGCTGTAAATAATGTCTAGTTGTGGGTCGTCCTGATGTTTTTGAACCTGTTCACATAAATTTTCTTGCGATTGTGGTGTTCGTGTTGATATACTTGGGCCTGGATTTGCTGTTAAAATGTTGGAAACGTCTTTAAATTTTTGAGTAATTGAATGGAATGTGATACATTACTTAAAACTGTGTTGGGGTATAGTGTCTGTGTGTACACAAAAATTTGACACTGCTCTAATGCTACACTACGAACTATTTCTAATTTCTAATTCTAAAAGTGTATAACCACTAGGCTGAAAGCTGGAGTGGGATTGTGTAAGAGAAATTTGAAATGAAGAATAAGGGTGGCGGGTGGGCGTTGTTTCCTCACTTGGCAGCAAAGGGTTGGGATCGAATGTGCCTCCACCAATGTTGTGTTTTCCCCTTCGCTCACCTCGCAGAAGGCTTGGTGGCTAGGGAGTAAAATATACGAGAAAAGGAAGAGAGTAGAAATAAAATAAGAAGTAGGTAACAGAGATTTATTAAGTATAGAAATAGATTACAACAGTCACAAGACAAGAAGGGAAGAAAGTAGAGCTAGAGTAGGTAGGAGCTAGGTTAAGGATCGCACTCAGCCCAAACCAATAGATCTCACCACGCAGCTGCCGGTCGACGGTAGTAGAAGGGTCTTGACGACAGCCGCGCGCCGTGTTCAGGTTCGACCCCCGGACGAGAGGCCTGGTCGTCCGCGCAGTCGAAGAGCGTCTCCCCCAAACCTCTAGCTCGTTGCTCCTAACCATTCTTCACGCCCCCGCCGGGTCGTCAGAATCCTCTACCCTGAATGGTCCTTTTCTAGGCCCAGGGTGGAGCCATCCCTGCTGGCTAAAGATGGTTTTGCAAAGGAGCTGAGGCCCACTTAACTTCGCGAATCATCAGATTCTTGGCCTACACTCAGCTGCGGCAATCGTCCCGAAGCTTGGCGTAGTTTGTAAAATAACCACTGGCCGCATTCCTTTGCCGCTTCCTCTGGTGTTGCGGGATTGTGAAACCGTAGCAATTTGCACAATGGTCACATGTGGAATAGATTCGTAGAGAATCTTATTTACGAACATACTGCAGCGCATTTGAAATATGTACTAGGCGAAGCCCTTAACCAGCATTTACGTGACATCTCATGCGAATCTTCAAGCGAGAAGGTCAAGAAAATCACGGTTGGAAACATGTCACAAATATTTTGCACCAAGTTCTATTCTCGTTTATTACTGACGCATGGTCTCAGGTTATGTACAATGGATTATGTGTTAGTATATTTGCGTAGTTTTACAACAAGCACAAACAATTGGCCTATATCATTAACTGTTCTTAATTAATGTGAATTGAATGATTTCCCTATGTCCACTGCCAGAATTATTTAAAATTAAATCGCAAAAGATAAATTTAATATTTTCAATTATTTGAATGATTTCCCTATGTCCACTACCAGAATTATTTAAAATTAAATCGCAAAAGATAAATTTAATATTTTCAATTATTGCAAGATACTGGAGGTACAATTCTGTGCCATTTACCAAAATTTGCGTTAATATAGGTTGGACATATCGTGCGACATCTATAGTAACATGTGAACATTTTAAATGTCAACAGAAATCATTCAATATATGCATTTTGCAGGCCTTTTAACAAAAAATATAGGACACGTTCTACCTCCTGGTCTCGTACGATATATGACTGTCACGAAGAAAGACAGTACGTGATTTGGTGTAACATCAGCATCTTGTACGAGTTCTGAATTTACTTTGTGCTGTACTACAGTTTTTGGACGGATGTTGGTTCAAGTCTGAGAACGTCAGAGTTTATATATATATATATATATATATATATATATATATATATATATATATGTGTGTGTGTGTGTGTGTGTGTGTGTGTGTGTGTGTGTGTGTATAACGTTGATTTGACGCTTGCGTGTGCGATTTGAGCTAGAACACAAGAATGTTGTGCATTGTGTATATTTACTTTAGTTATCTTGAAACTGGGAATAGGTGTATAAAAGCAAATATATTTCTTGTAAATAGCTAAGTAATGATAACGTTTGAAACACACTATAACTTTATTATATGTACAACAAACTCTGCAAGTACTTCTATGTGTCTCCTTTGTGGGATGTTGCCGAATAATCAATTCTATGTTTTCTTTCTTTTTACCGCATTAATTTTCTTATTCGTATTTTCATTGTTAACTTGTGGTGTTAAAATGCATTTGTTTTATTGCCTGATAATAAACTCATTCCATTAACAAACTATTTCTGTAGCTGTGAAATGTAAAATACAATAGACATTTTATCGCTACGACTACACATCACCATAGTGAAAAACATATTTTGATAGAAATTGTGTTTATAAGCAGGAGTATTGCTCGATGGGAACATAAGTAAACGATTAACACTGCTTAAAATATTGTTAAATGTTAAAGCAGCACAACAAATAAGGTGTTTGTGAAAAATAATATTTAATGTATACCTGGTAGTAATAGAGGCCATTTAATTTATCTGAAACATTAGAGTGACGAAGATACGTAAATAATTTGCGAAAGATAGAAAAATACGTTATGTTTCAAATATTTATCTCGTTAAACATAAATGAGCTTAACAGCAAAATAGTTTTTGGACTCTTTACAAAGCAAAACTAAACAAGCGTGGATTCACAAACAGTAACTTAAATATTTTTCACAATAAATGTCACATGTATATTGAATGTTGATACAAATTTACGTTTCGCAGTTAATCGACAGCTTGTGTAGAATAATTCTGCAGTTTCTGAACATACCGCATAATCAGCCCAAGGTATCACTTAATGACATTTTAATTTACCGCAAGCTAAACTTTTCTAAATCTAATGTGCAAATGCGCAATAATTTATTCGGAAGAAATTTTGATTGCAGC
This sequence comes from Medauroidea extradentata, assembly GCA_003012365.1. Classification (NCBI taxonomy): domain Eukaryota; kingdom Metazoa; phylum Arthropoda; class Insecta; order Phasmatodea; family Phasmatidae; genus Medauroidea; species Medauroidea extradentata. Next base: position 30,669 of record PNEQ01098094.1, read on the forward strand.
AAAAAACAGTCTTTGTGCTAAAGGACAAATTTCGTTTTTAAAAATTAATTATTAAATGCAATTATTAGAACAAACACATACACGCACACATATATATATATATGTATATATATATATATATATATATATATATATATATATATATATATATATACGTATATATATATATACGCTCCATTAAGTTAGATGTGTAGAAAACGAATGCTGTGTCATTCATTATTTAGCTCTTTTTATATCCATACCCAGAATATATATACTCCTGCCGATTACTCTACATTTTGCTGATGACTGCACACGCATAATGAGGCAGTGTGATGTAAACTTGTTGAAAGGGAGATTGATACGAGAACATGCCTAAATACAGATAAATATAGAATAACCCCTTAATGTGCGAGAGCTGCGGTTACCGCAATGGCAAAATAACTACCCTTCCTCAATGTGCGCAATTCCTAGACGCATCAGTGACCTAGTCAAGTAAACCTCGTTGCATATTACAGGAAACTGATAGTCGTTGGAAGCAACTCCTTCATCTCGTGAAAATTACATGTATGTGCCGGACTAAGAATCCTTCTTTATTATCTGCCTCCAGTGTAAACAGAAAAGACTGACAACTTTTCAAGTTTTTGTTTCTTTTTAGTTTAACTCTAGTAGATGACTAAATGGCTGACTGACTGAAAGTTTAACCAGCCTCAGCAATCCATTATTTATTTCATGCGTGCCTTCAGTCCGACTGATAAGCGCATAAGACTTAGTTTGGCAGGCCAATAACCGATGAACGGCGAGAGTATTATCGATTGAGGATTTTCATAATCACAATACCTAGTTTGGAAAGTAACTATGTCTTCACTGTAGACGTCTGAGAGCAAGGATTTTTGAGTCCGAGAAGCTTTTTAGGTGCTTACTAGCTCGACTTGAACTCGAGTCGCCATTACGTGTAGTAAACGATTATTTAAAATTAATTCTTGTTTTTGAGTAAATGCAGTAATTCGTTAAAAGAATTTATTTTCTTGTTACCTTCTGCATAAATCTGTTTTAAAAAATTAAGTAAAAGTTTATAATATTGTATCCCTTACGCAGATTATATCATTTCAAAATAAAAAAAAAGTTTCATATTTCATTAATATTGGTACCGTAGTGTTTATCTGCAAATAATAATTTTAAATAATATCTTAACAATTTCGCATGAAAACTATTGACTTTACTGCTGTGCGTGTTCTGAAATCAAAATATATCTCTGCCTAGGTATATTCTATGTACTGCGCTTTTAGTTGTGTATTAAAAACTCACTACAAACTAGCAACATTGTCACAAACATTTTTTTTTTTCACAATCAAGGGATCACGAAAATAAAATTCTACCCTGGTCACGCCCAGTACAAAAATTTTACATCATCCGGGTCTTACTTGGGAAATCGTAGCCCTTTGGAATGCGTGGCTGTGATAACAACAGTAAGCATTTTGCTAAATTTTTAAATCAATGGTAACATGTTCTGAGTTTCTAAATTTTCTTGTTAATTTCAGGTAAATTGTAGTAATTTTTACTGCAAAATAGCTCTGGCGTGACATTTTATTGGAGGCTCTCTGGTGGTATCGTTACACAACATCATAATAAATCATATATACGTTGATTTCAGTTACGTGGTTTGATGAACAATTTTGATGACATAAGAAACTCACTCAAATGTTAATTTTCGTAATTAACCAAATTATTATGAATGATTGTCTGCAAAACTCACGTAATGACACAATAAACATATTTCATTTGTGTGGTTCGTTGCGTGATGATAACGTCGCAGTAATTAAAAGTACAAAGTAAATTCGTGAGTTCGCAGTGATTTGCTATTGAATTTTAATAAGCGTCGTAGGATCACAATCAGTGTTTCTGTATTATAGTTACAATATTATATTACGTGGATTTTTGCGCCATTTAGAGTTGATGATTTATCGCGGGAAAACTTAACTATTTGTTAGGTTTCAACGCCCGTTCAGCTTACCAGAAGATTACTAGCGTTCGCTTGTATGTGGAGTTGTTACCCAATTTGACTGAGCCAATAAAAATCCCGCTATTGTAATATTTGATGCATGTTATTGGTCTGCAGGCAGTTACGTTGCACCCAATCATGTGTGTAGCAAGCAACTACAATGATTTCAAGGGTACGTTGGCACAAAACATTTTCGCGATGTACCATAATCTCATGATATTGTCATACGAGTACCAAAAATTTACTTGAGGTTTAAAGGCTCGAAAATTTCAGTTGTAACAGCACAACTCGTTTATAAAATCCGGTTACCTGCAGACTCGTATAGTTTCAGTTAAAAAAACTCTGGTTCACTACTATTCCATGTTTGGAGGAACGCCTTGTAAGTTAGAGCAAAAATCAAGGTCTCCAGTGAAAGTTACAGAACACGCCCCATTAAAAAAAGTCTGCTCTCAAAGTTCTTCAAGTAGCAATCTATAAACTTCAATCAAACTCGTTAAAGTTGATGTGCTGCATTCAAGAAAAGAGAAGACGTGTAGCGTGATGTCTAAGGTTAAGAGCAGAGATCGTGGGAAGCTGTGAATACTGTGCTAAGAGATTTCAGTCACAACAAGTGCCTAAACTTAGCTTCGGTGATTTATCTACGCATAGAGTGCAAGTAATAGCTGCGTACTAATTCGCATGAACTTTTAAAATAAGTGTTAAAATATTATCGTTGTAAGTTTTAGTGCGTAATATGAGTAACCAATTATAGCTCGGTTGCATACGAACCGTTCAATCAATTAAGTTGGTTAGGTAGCATTCGTGTAACTCTTACCAACATAGTTTTCTACTACTAAACTTGAAATAAAAATTATGGTTTTGGTAAACACCGCAAAACACAATTAAAGTCGCTACAACAAACCAATAACGGACAAAGATGTCACATCAGCTTCACTGTTCTTACGCTGTAAACTAATATTTTAATTAAAAATATGTTTTGTATTGACAAAACCATATTTTGGAGATTGAGAACACATCTTGTTTCAGCGAGAAAAAAATACGTTTTCTAATCGACTACAATGGTCTTTAAGGCCTACACGTTTCCAGATTTTACTAAGCTACAAGAGTTATCGAATCGACTCTCGTGACTTATCCTCAAATGACAGATTGCTAATACTAGAAATAATACCCTTGTCATTTAATGCAGAATAAACACATGTCAGGTTATAAACTACTTGGAACACCCTTAAATATAAAAGGAATGCTGTATAAAAACGTAATAAACACGCATTTAAAGAACGAATGTCATCGATTTATTCAAACAAATTTATAAAAGATGTATTATACTGTTCTGGGGGCTGTCAAGGTTTCCTGAGTGGTCAGATGTACAAGTTACTGAAAAATTGTTTCAAACACAAAATATATCCATATGCAAACACTTTTCTTACATGTGTAGTAGGAGTAGTATTTATTTTTAATTTTCAATTCAAATTTAAATAGGAATGTGTAAATTATCAGCACGTCGTATTCAGAAAGTTTTCACTGTATGCTGAAGTGTGTTATTTTTTTTATGGAACGTCAAGTAAACACAAGCCTTATTTAATCTTCATTAAGGGATTCTGCTGCTGACTTCTGGCTTACCTTTTTACTTACTTAATAAAATAAAAAATACTGCCTTTATTAACGGGGCTACAGCGCTGATTTCTGGACACATTTCTTGTGACTTAACTTATCAACTTACGTTACATGATAACTGTTTAAGATTACTATCAGACCAATGAACCTGTGTTTATATGAGTACATATTTTATAGAATAATCAGCCTGCTTTCGCTAACCTGTTTCTAATATTCTAACACGGCAATAAATATCACGTGTTTTAAATTAATGAAATTGAAATAATTTCTGTATCACGAATATTTATGTGTGGTGGCAATATGCAATTTCTGACATTTAAAATATATTTATATCTTTGCCAGGATTCTCAAAAGGAAAATACACTTTACCAATTACAGACGCAACAAGATTAACAGTCTGCTGACATTAAAAATTAAATAAAATTTCGTGAATATATGTTTATTACAGAAGTATTGCCATCTAATATAATAGGCTATTATTTTTCTCTAATTTAATCTTTCGGTACAAGTAATTGCGCTAGGATATTTTAATGACAATAAATTTCAGTTATTAAACGTTATTGATTTGTTAGTCGCCACATGGAGTAATATAATTACTGCACAATATCAACACGGCAAATCGCAATTTATAAACCGCTCGCTTCGTGTTTAAACCTAGCACTGCATGTTCTCGAATAGATGATGGATTCACACCGCTGTGCAGTAGCGGTACATAAACATATTATTCGTGATCATTGAGCGATTCCTGCAATGGGTTCGTATTATGAACATCAAAGTTTTTTTTTTTTTTATGTACGCCATTGTGTGCGAATGTTGCCGTATTGCAGAAAATCTCTGCACGAGACGTTTACGTATGTTAAATTATTTTCAAATGGAAACGCGAGTATATTTTTAATTCGGTTATTATAGAGGTCTAGGTATTATCATGTTAAAGTAACAAAAAATACAGTTTTCCACTTTTGTAGATTTTGTGGTTTCTAGCCCATATTTTTCTAAAAAAAACGGTCTTTAATTTTTTACTCGAAAGTAAAGAATACTGCCACGTAGTGCTATATAAAAAAACGTCCGCTAATAAAATAACTACTTGGCCAAAAAATCTCATCGAATGTTGTACGAGTAGTTCAGATATTATTGACGTATGACTATTCCAATCGTCCGCGCGACATCGTACGTTTCCATACTCCATAAAGGCAACTTTTAAAAGGTTAGAAATATTTTTATTTTTATTTCAACAAAAATTAAACAAATACTGAACGAAAAATCACTGAGGCAAGGTCCGCTATTGTAATTATTTTTTCCTGTCACAAGTTACTGCCGGCAACATTTAACAACATTTGAAGAAAATCATGTCACCAAGATTTCCTCCGTCATCAGTTTATATGATTCCACTCTAGCTTGTATAAGAAACTTTAGTTTTAGTTGACAGGTTTTCTAAAATATTACAGGCAATCATGAAACTAAACTCTATTGCAGGTACTATATATCCTGTTAGAAACATTGGCAAGTTACTGTAATATTGTGAAGATTGAAAAACTGTTATTTTGATACCAGAAAGAAATTGTATTATTTATTCAAACAACCTGTTTGTAAACCATATCGACAAGTACCAAACGAGTTATAACTGCGGCGAAAATACAAATATTGAGCCATGCAACCATGGTCTAGGTCAACAGTAAACGAGCGGTACACACTTCCATAATTTGAGAAAATTATAAACTACACTGCCATATCTTGGTAACTTTAGTATCGTATTGAAGTAAGGTTAAATAATATGTTATACTGTAATCATTAATAAATTTATAGATTTTCTAATGCAACACACCCTCATAATATAGAAAGTTGTGTGTTGCCACTGTTATTTATGTGTTAGGCACGATATATCCTCTATTCTTTACTATAGAAGTGCCGATGAAATGTGCAACTTTGAATTTGTTTTGCAAGATTTTCCTACCCTGCTCAATTTTATAATTAAAATTGTATATTTAATTTCACAGAGAAATATTACTGCCTGCCAGGTAGGAAACCAGCAATGGTTGTCTGCCCTTCTGGCTATACTGGGATTAGATTCAAGCAACTGTGTGTGTGTGTTGTTTCACAGTATTGAGAGAGTGAGGGTGAGAGAGAGGGAAATACAAAAAAAAATGTGGGTGTATAACTCAACAATGTGAATTTGAGTTCAACAATGTAAACACGGTTTCATTGCTACAACACAAATTATGGTATGACAATAACATAGAGGTAATATACAGTAGAGGGAGCATGACGTCACAAATGTGTGTCCAACATGGTCTCGAGAGTTTGGTGTCGTTTATTTATGCTTTCTCGGCGTTAAAATGCAGTCGTGATGTTTGAAACTCATAGCGTACCTTCCAGTATATATATTTAGTCATGTGGTGTCACCAAGATCTCGGTTCAAAACCTTATAGTAAGTATGTAGCTAATATTTACATTTTACTAAAAACAGCTGGGTTAAGGAAAACAGTAACGTGGCAGACATTGTTTACATTTGTCGTTCTGAAACTTCTACGCAATTGTATTATGCGATAATATGGTTGTATGCTCTCCTTAGTTCGTATGTTCATATGGTACCAAAATAACCCAACATGGTTGTGATTACTAAGCAATTATTATCTTTTCTCTCAATGTTATTTCAAATCTCCCGCGCATATTTCACTAAAGTCACGTGACACATGTTGAACACACAATTTCGTATGCAGCTGTATAGAGGATACTCCCTCTACCCTATAGTTACTCTAAGAACAATAAATAGTTTTTGTTTAGATATGAGCCACTGCAATTAAGATGTGCGCCAAAGAATATTTTGTTTGAAGTATGCAGTACTGGCAACAATAAGTGTGTTGCCAACAAATTACTTCAGTAATAAACATTGTGGTAAATTAATGAATAAATATCTTACTGAGAAAGAATCCGTGTGCAAGGAATAATACACGGAGATGTAAACTTCTGAACTGGGTTTTGGTCTTTGTGTAATTTTTTATGCTTACCTAGCGAAAACTTAGTATTTTGAAATTTTAAGTATTCCACCATTTTAAAAAAGTGAATTAAAGTTTGTAGAATTTATATTACACACTGCTGCAGATTTTAAAATGTACCGTTGTTTATTGAATCCTTGTTATTAAAATGTCAGTGATATTCGAATAAACGTTTCAATTTCTGCAAAGCACTAAAAAATTACCTTAATTAAAATCGGATATAATCATAGACATTGCTATGGAAACACGTTTGTTGAAAATATCATTTTTAAAATATGATTTTTGTTTTTCAGTTTATTTAACATGTTAGGTAACCTGTTCCGAATAAAACATCCACAGCTGACCCATGAGAAATCGCTGTAAATGACTATGATCAGATAATAAGAATGACAAGAAAATGTGGAAAGTAAATTTTATTTGAAGTAAGTAAGGATACGTATTTAATATCGCGTTTTATTTTGTCCGATGTAAGATTCTGGGGATAATTATAAAGTATTTAGCCTAACGTAGGATGAAATTACAAATACTGTTATCTTTCTTGCGTGTTCTGTGATTGTTGCCGGTCAATTAGGTTAATCACGTTGTATGAATGAAACATACAAGGGATTTTCTTGTATCACCGTTCATCTTGGCCAGCGAAGCGGCGGGAGGAAAGAATGGCAGAGATCCGATTGTCTGTTGTGACGTTGCCTGAAGATAACAGTACGCTGACAGTTTTTGCTGTTATTTGACCGTCGTCAAGTCTTAGCAACTAATCAGTCGAACAATGTCAGCTTTGTCAGCCGGCATTTGGGGCAACGCCAGCTAGAGATACAGGACACCCTTTCTATCAATAATATCACGAAGGGATTACATACAAGTATAACTGTATATTTTGTTCAAATGTTTAACTGGCTGGCGTTGGAAGCAGAACCCTTCATCTCTAGAAGAACGCATGCAAGATAATTTAATTTTTTAATTTTTTTTATTTTTTTTTTGTTTTCTACAGTTATAAAACAATTTTTAAGCGAATTCCAAGACTGTGAAAGCTGAGAGGAGTAACTTAATAATTAGAAATACATAATTTATTCCGTCCTTTTTCCAATCTAATTAAGTATTTTATTTGTGTAGAACTTTTAGGTAATATAAGTGTAAAGAAAAAAATATTGTGAAAATTTTTCTTTTACTTTAATAAAGGATGAGACAAAATAGGAAAAACTAACCAATATCTCTATTACTAGAGCTACTGACCAAATGGAAACCAAACGCCTGTAGAAGTCATAAGAATTATATTTAAACGAAATTCATATGATAGGAAAAATAATGACTTCTACAGACAAGTCAGGCAACTAGATAAACAAATAAGCAGAAATTACGATAGTGTATGGAATTTCAAAACGAAGTGTTTCTACCATGACCAAGGTGATTAACTCGGGTACGAACCTGACCATCAATTAACTTACAAACCCGGGTTCTACTTGGTTTTCTGTGTTCTAGATGTTTCCATTTTCCTGTTTGTTACCGGAACAACTTATAAACTTCTTAAACTCTTTGCTAGCTCAAGTTTAGAAATCTCAGGTCGATCTTAGGTTTTGTTCATTTGAAGTGAATCGCACCCGTTGAGATATAAGAAGAATTTTGATGCTGTTCTGTCTAATCAACAAAATTTTTCGGAAACTTGACACGACGGCGTAGTTTGGGTGGGTCTTACCGAGGATGTCTTGTAGTAGGTCTGGACGGTTGTCTCTGGATCATCCCTCGATACTCATTCGACCACATCCTTCTCGTCCTGGGGGTGGCGACCACGTACTCTTGGTGCTCGTAAGACGATCGCGACCTCTTCGTCCTCAGATGAAACTCTCGTTCCCCTCGTTCATCGAATAGTGGACCCGTCGAACTGTAGACCTCGGAGACCTGGACAGCAACGAACATGAAGTGGACTATGGAATGGCCTGATCCATGGGCTCTTCTTTACAATTCCCTGGAACGTCCTTCTTCGGCGTCGACATCGTGTATAATTTCCAATGAAATTCTCCTGGCATTAGTCGTAGAAGTAAAGTGAGACCTTTCTGACGACGCGTATGAACAATTTAGCGTCTCGTCGAAGAAATCCTCAGGTCTTCTTGACTACACGTCTGTTCGGCATCATGGACGGGAAGGTTCTTTTTTTTTTTCTTCTTTTTTTTCATAAAATTTTCTCAATCGTTCTTCAACAAAACTACTTCTCTTGTTTTAGCGTCGCAACACCCATTCCATTCAATACTTTCCTCGTAGCTTACCCCGGGTTTGTTCGCCAATATGATAAGATCGGGTTGTAATCCGTGATACAAAACAAAATATTCCTAGCATAGATATAAAAGCTGTAGAAGTCATTAAAGTTTCAAAACCACAATACCAACGAGCTATATAGTAAACATAGAGGGGCGGAAACAGCAATCTCCAAGGCTCTGAGGTGAAGCCCAATTGAACGTGATATTTTGACTCTAGATAAAATGGCGGACTCTTAATTCCGGTCGAGAGACGAGAGCGATTATGCTAATTTAAACTTTACTACAGTATAATATATTACAATAATTATTGGCATTTTTTCCTGTGTTTAGCGGGAATATAGTGGGGCTATAAAGTAACGGATTTTATGCGAACATAATGACGGATTTCTAACATAATGTTGGCCACACTGCTGTTCGCCATGTTTTCTGGGGTCAATACAGCCGTTCAATTGGGCTTCACTTTGGAAGCGTTTCCGCCCCTCTATGTTAACTATATAGCTCGTTGCACAATACTTTATACATTCAATACATAGACAATTAAAACTTACATTCTTCCTGGCACGTGGTAACTATGGTCATAGAATAGTAAATACCTAGGTTAATTGACAAATAAATTTAAATTTTTACTCTTCTGTAACATTGAACAAAATGCTATGTTACATAAGTAACATCGTGTTTGTAGACAAGTAAAAATTGATCTTAAGAAAAAGACAAATTTCATGTTCACCAAAAATCAATTATTCCATTTCGCATTTTACCTATAGCTGCCGGATCTACGAGATAAAACGTGAGAACTAAACAAATTAAGAGTAAATGTTCACAAACATTCAGTCAGAGAATATTAACTGCAAATTAGTCCACAGAATAATGACTAATAATTCTGTCCTTTGCCAATGCTAAAACAGCTATTGAAGAAAGTATGTTGCCTATAGTTGTAGATGTGCATTGCGAGCACAGCGTCTCATAAAAAGTTCACTGATGTATTAGGCTTCGTAATCGCCGCCGCTTTGACAAAATTTAAGAGGACATGTAATTTGGCACGTTAAGGATTTGTATCTAAACTGCCAATTCCCTACTCTCTGTGTAAACATACTCTTCCTGCAATCAATATGGAAGTAACGAGTATTTGAGATAACATTTTTAGATGTTTTGCTATGCAAATACCTGCAACACTATTTGTGTTCCTTTTTCTGCAGCGTAAAATGGTGTATTTTTATGAATTTGAAATCCTCAGAGTACAAAGTATAGGTATTTATGTGTCAACAGTAGTAAAATGTTGTATGGTCATTAAAAATCATGCATAATGAAGGTAGTTGGCTTGACATTGGCCAGTGGCCAGTTGCACACTAGGATAGTTTTTGGTCCTTGTGTAATGAATATCAACACAGAAGAAGTAAACTTAAGAGTATAACCCATTTTAATTTTTGTACGATACATGATTTGTTTTGTAGACATACAATGTGGCAATTTTTCCTGAAATGAAAAATTTTTAGCTTTCATAGTTTTTGTATAATGGTATGTCAAGGTACAAATTTGCAAACAAAAATGTTTCAAGCTAGAAAGTAAAAGCAACTGACTTTACGAAATGAAATAATTCACATTGAAGAATAGTGTCACGGCACGTCAAGACAGGTATCAAAACCGTACTAATGTTGGTTTTAAAAAATTTAATATAAATTTAATTTTTAATTTAAAAACTTAATTTTTGTAAAATACTAAAAATTCCGTGTGGCTTTTAAACATTTCTTGGTGTATCACGTGACTCTGTTCTTCAGCGTGAATTATTTTATTTCATTAAGTCAGTTGGTTTTCCTTTCTAGCATGAAACTTTTTCTGCAAATTTGGGCTTTTATCTGCAAATATACAAAAATTATGTAAGCAAAAATTGTTTTCACTTCAGTGAAAACTGTCAGAATGTATGTCTATTAAACAAAACTATTTCTCGTACAAATATAGCCTAATTATTATTTAAACAATATTTTCCGTGAAATTCCTCTTAAAATTTCCAAAGTACTTCTGAGATTCTTTTCTGTAACAAAAATTGCCTTGACAAATTTATGAAATCATTTGTGACAAATATTTTACAGTGTGGCAGCTTATAAACTTCTGGTTGCGTGCGTCCTTGACAAGTAGCTTGTTTATGGGCTCACGGAACTCCGCAAGCTTATATTCATTTATGCCAAATTGTACTTTGTGGAAAATTTTTTTCTGTAGGAAAAACAATAAAACCACAGATTAAGAGTTTTAATGTCATTATAGGTGACGTTCCGCATGTCTAATCGACAATGTTAGAAGTTCCGTTCATAAGCCGTATTTGTGTAACGGTTGAACTTAGCTCCCTCCCATCAAGGTGGGGCCGAATGACAAACTATCTCTTATGTCTATCTACGCCCGTGTAAAGTACAATAAAATAAAAGTCACCAGGAAATAACGTTTTCCGTAAGAAAAATTTCGATGTATTTATTTAATCACGCTAGTAATTTATACAATAAGTCAACATCGACATAAAAAATATAACTGGATACAGAAAAGTAAAAAAAAAAAACAATAATAGTAGAATTACTTTTTAACATTGGTCTTCAATTTATTCTTAATCTTCAAAATACTTTTAAATAAAAAAATATATACATAAATTATTATGTTATAACTTGTTTTTACTTATTGTTGACCTCGACTTTTGCGTAACATTGTATCACGAAAATTTTATCAGATTATAAAATATACCTCTTTCGTATTTATTCACTTGTTTATTTCATATTGTTGCAAAAACACCGAATGAGTAAATTAAGTGATTTATTTTAAATCCGCCTTTAGCGGTGTATTTACACCATCTTACATGATCTATATTTTATGAAAAAGTTGTAATTGTTGGAGTGACATGGGATCAGGACATTTAAAGATCCGTACAGTACGACTGACTGCAAGGTTTGTGTAGCTCTAGTAGACGTCCGGAAATAACTTTCTAATTGCCTTAGTTCATTAAATGTGTTTCTAAACAATAAAAACACTACGTCAGTTACCCAAGAGATTACTAAATGTCGTATTATGCCACTACTGACAACTGCATATCTGATTATTATCGCAGAAATGTATCGTTACATATGATACATTTTAACACAGTCACATGCATGGTGACTGATAAATGCCACAACGTCAGATTTACCACGTAAGTAAAACACGTCGTTTACAACATTAAGTTATACATATGTATATATATATATATATATATATATATATATATATATGTGTGTGTGTGTGTTGGTGTGTGTGTGTATTAGAGAGAGAATATGCAAGCAGTGTACCTAAGAAAATACTCGATAAGCTGAACTCAATGGCAAACATTCGAAGCTAATTCCTTACCCCAATTTATGTAGGAAGTAAATACTTCTAAGCATAGTTTAAAAAATTGTAACAGTAATATTGGTGAATATCTAAATTACTTTGAAATGGAAAACATACTTCGAGTAACGTTGTGTTGAAAACACTTATAATTTAGTTAGTTTGGAATCCTCAATCGTTGCTATAAAATGTGTAACTACATATTTACCGCAAAAATAAATAACTGAAGAGAATGTGAAAGAATTTATGCGTGAGTAATATGCACTTCAAGATTAATGACTGATGTTGCACTACTTCGACGCTTGCAGAACAAACGTTCTCGAACAATAGTTAAGCAAGTTGTATGTATGTACATCTCTATTTCCTGTGCATGTAGGTAACGCTTCTAGCACTGACACATACTTAGGTTGTGAGACGTGCGAGGTATTGAACATTGTAGTACGGGTTTAAACTGAATTGAATAATGTCAGTTTATGGCATTTCGTTGCGATAGTAGCAGGTATCATCACGACTGAACACACGGCTATAGCATCTAAGACGTTTCTATAAAACCAACTACAGAAAGTTCAGTCACAGGAAGACTCAATAGTACGACCTCAGTGCATGTTGCATATTTCACATCGACGACGCATTATGATCGCTGGACGCGATCGAAAACCCTGCCTGACAGGCCCCTAAAGCTCCTACGACGCTTGCGACGATATCCTCTTCGTGTTCCATCGCTGTCTCGTACACCAGGCTGCGCACGTAGTCCCACAAGAAAAGGTCCAATAGATTCAGATCGGGTCGAGGAAGCCAGAGAACAGGACCTAGTCATCGTGCAGCGAATACATTATGTAAGTTATCGCGACTGTACGTGAACTGTGAGCCATGGTGCCGTCACGTGAAACCACGTAAGACCAGTATTAGCCTTCTTCCTTAGAAAGTTACAACTTTAACGTCACTGTGATATCTGTATTTATAGCCATGTTTCTTCACTAAACTTTCTAAAAGCAGTAAAAATTTAAATTTACTTTTGAAATTATATCACACTTATCAATGTGGCGTCCTTGTCACATTTTCACATTAATTATTGCCTAATGACATATTTATGTGTGTTTATCTATGTATGTATGTGTATGTGTGTGTGTTTATGGGTTATGTAAAATGAAGAGCTTCTAAATTTGTTAGTATATAATGTTTTAAATTAAAAAATTAATGACAAATTGTATAAGCACGTCTGTATTGTAGGGCCTACTCCTTGAAGGGCTTGGCCAGTATGCCACATCTCATAAAAAACGTTGAAGAACATCGGAGACATTTCGTGAATGTGTCGTATCCCTGGAATTTATTTTTGTGGTTCAAAAAAATAAATTTATATTTTTAAAGTGTAATTATTTTTAAATTATTTTATGGAATACGTTAATTTTTTTTCTACGAATCAAGGCTTGTAGTTAAAATAATATTTTCAGAAGTATGCTTATTTTATACAAACTTAATTCCTCAGCTAAAAATAAAAACACTGCTTAGTCCATCATTATTTTTTTTTTACAAAATTAATACTCATATTCAACCACGAAATTGTTAACCAGCCACTTATGCTTAAACTGGGAAAATAGGGGTGTTAGGAGAAATAATATATTATTTGTAAACCTTAATAGGACATTATTGATTACTGACAACAGAGGGAAGGGCAGTGGAGTGGTCCGGACTGGGGCTCTTCGCTCCACCACGCTGTCAAGATGAGAGCGCCGGACGAAACTCCACTGAAGCAGTGTACTGAATTGTGTAGTTTTATTATAAGACTGATTTAAATAGTAGCATAACTCGGACCCTTGGCAAGGTAAGAAATATTTAGTGATTTACGAAATAAATTAAAATAGCTGGAGATCAGTCACCTATAACGTTATCGTTTTACAATGAAAACCATTTTCTTCGGTGAGAAGAAAAATATTGCTGCATGAATAAATAATGCAGGGAAAAAATTACAATGATGTATTTTCTAACGTTTTGGTATGAAAACATATAATTTCTCACGTAATTGATAGAACAGCTTAAAATATCATATAACAATGTGGGCCCAACAAAACATAGATAATTTAGAGGACTCCACCTAATATAATGAAAGAGTTACTACTTGCGTCCATATTCTTGCCCTCGCAAGGGCTTTCGGGTAGGAAACGCATTTAGTTTCATTCGTAGAGCAATAGGTGTAATTTGTAAATTTAAATAATAGGCCTACTTTTGTATATATTTGTTGAAGGTATGACGTGCCACAGAACGGCTTCATGATTTTGGTGGAGGTACACGAGCTCAAATGAGAAGAGAATCGGCCAGGGTCTGTACTGCGATACCATCCCAGCATTCGCATGTTGTGATTTTTTTAAACCCTCGAAAACTTGTATCTGAATTGTAGGAGTCAGGAATCGAACTTGGATCCTCTAGAACGAGAAATGCTCCATCTCGCTCAGTGTTCATGTCGAGATAAGGGAGGGAAGAGTAACTAGTAAAATTAATTACAGTATTTCTTGGCGAGATGGAATCTCAGGTCAGAGGAGGCCGCGGTGGCCGAGAGGTCAGACCACTCACTTCCCATCAAGGGGATCTGGGTTAGATTCCCGGTGGGATAGGTCCCCGGATTTTTGCATGTGGGAATCGTGCCGGACGATTCCACTGGTCAGCGAATTTTCTCGGGGATCTCCCGTTTTACCCGCCCATTCAATCCGGCGCTGCTCCATACTCGCATCATGTCACACCTTACAAGCGCTAAAGACCTCGATGTTAAGAGTTGACCACTCATTCACTCACTCACTCTGGCCAGAGGCGGGGCTTAAAAATTTGCGTGAGGTGATCGGCCGACGACCGCAGGGCAAGGAGGCG
Source organism: Medauroidea extradentata (assembly GCA_003012365.1). Lineage (NCBI taxonomy): Eukaryota > Metazoa > Arthropoda > Insecta > Phasmatodea > Phasmatidae > Medauroidea > Medauroidea extradentata. Next base: position 45,704 of record PNEQ01098094.1, read on the forward strand.
TCGGTTGTAGGAAGAAGTTGGAGAGTCGGCACGGACACGTTACCGACAAGCGCGCGCGAGTGTGACTGCGTCCACATTTGGTGGAAAAAATGAATACTAATTACTTATCTTACGTTAAATAAGTACGCAGTTAGTCCGAATAAACTCGCGCTGACATGTTCGAATAATTTATTAATTAAAATTTCGGAATAGGTGCCAGGGCCAGAACTACGCAGCCTCCAAAACATCACGTATCGAGGAAAAATCAGATATATCAATCAGAATGTCATCAGGTACCGGTAACGACTTTGTACTTGTGGATGCGCCTTCGTTTAGTTCTGTCATAGGTCCCGATTTAATCGCGAATCTTACCAAATAGGACAATACAAATCCGTTAGAACCGTTTTATGGTGTTTGATGGACTTCGATGGTGTTTAAATATATAAATTCAAAGATGTAAACAATTAATTAATGTAAAAAAGCAAACAAATATCCATTTTAATTTTTTATAAAAAAGTAAATATCATTCTAGGTCCAAGCAAACAAAGTATCATTTTTATTTTGTAAAGAAGAAAGAATGAGACAAGAAAATATATATTATTTATTTGTCAATAAGTTAACACTTTATTCGGGGCTAAAGCAAACAAATAAATATTATTATTTACATCAGACAAATTTTTATTTTTGTGAAGAAGTAATCTTGATTCTGGTTCTAACTAAACCAATATTTTTTTTCTTTAGTTTTGTAAATATAGAAAAGAATTAGCAAATATATATTTATTATTTGTCAAGAAATTAACTTTATTCTGGCTCTAAGCAAGCAAAAAATATTATTAATTTAGAGAAACAAACATATATATATATATATATATATATATATATATATATATATATATAAGGGAGTAAATATTATTCTGTGACTAAACAAAAAACAAACAAATATTTTTATTTGGTATAGAAGAAAGCAAGACTCAGACAAATATACATATTTTTATTTGTAAAGTTGTTGACTTTATTCTGGGTCTGAGCAAACAGATAAATATTTTTTTTATTTTTGTAAAAAACAAATATATATTCTTATTTTTGTAAATAAGTAAACCGTATGTGGGTATAAGCAAACAAATAAATACTTTTTTTTTTGTTATTTCGGAAAAAAAAATTTTGCAAACTTATATTTTTATTTCTGTAAATAAAGAAGATAACTTTATTCTGGATCTAAGTAAACAAATAATTTTTGTAAAGACGCAAACAAGAAACAAAGAAATCTATATTTTTATTTTTGTAAAGATGTAAACAAATATTACAGGTCCAAAGCAAGAAAATATAATAGGTTCAAGAAAATAAATAAAGTCGTTTAACTTTTGCCATAAATTAAGAAAATAGTGTATCTTCAGGTGTTTAAGGGTGTTGGGGTATTGATATAGTGTTCTGCTATGACGTATACGTTGCAGACTATGTACGATAAACAATGCTCTATACATTTCTGTAGACTGTACACAATAAACAATAAAACGTACATAGGGGAAGGAATAATTGGCGAGTTCAATAACTGACGTGTTAGAATCCACTGCTGTATGCATACTCGAGCCCGTCTATTCGTTCATTGTCTGTTGTTCCAGAGAATAGCAGTTAGTGGACTAATGGTCGTGGATTATGTATAATAGGACAATGGATTCTAATACGCATGTCGTTGAACTCCCGAAATGTTCCTTGTACACAATACATTATAATATACATTATATATTTATACTTCTTATACATTACGTACTTAACTATAAAACAATAAATTTTTTTTGTTATTAAATACATTTCGCAGTTTACTATAAATTTTAAAATAATTTAAATATACAAAATAATTTTTGATAAGATAAATGTAAACGCTAATTATTACTTAAGATACTGCGTCCTGGAGCGAATATGTGCGTGTTTAGATAACTAACATGTGTTTAGAAAAAATTGTTTCTGCTTTCAATTAGTAATATAGGGTATAATGTTTACCATATTTACTGTGCGGAGGGTAAAAATTTGATTCGTTCTTGGTATATGTTTTGATATTACTATATTAAAAATATAAACATACAAATTTGTTAGAATAAATAAAATTTCCCGAAAGTAACACAATCTATTTTTAACAGAAATCATAATTATTCCAGAAAAGTTTTAAACAATTAAAATATATTGCTGGAAACATAAATACACACAATTAAATAAATATATAAGTAATTAATCTAACACCATTCTTTATTTGTGTTTATTTGTTGTTTCAATTGTATCTAATTTTACTTTAATCTTATGTTTCAGATACATTTATTTTTATTTATTTCGGATTTCTTTCTCTTCCCAATAATTATACAAAAACAATCCTGTATGTTTTCGAATTTAAAAATATACGAAGACTGCCATGCCAAAATGTTGTGTGTTTTTCTGCAGTAATATATTATAAGTGCCCTGCTTTCTTCCATTGTAAAATTTGTTGAAGGTAGTGGTGCCCCAAGTGATGAAACATGTAAAGTGCATCTCATAATGTTGTAAGTGCCATGATACATGTATAACCTCCATGCAAATGCTATAGTAATTTGTGTCCTCTCTGCGCATGTATTTCGATGGTGTGTTGTTTCATCTGTATGTTAATAGAAGTGTTGTTATATTGTTACAACGTTTACAAAGTAATAGTTTATTGTGATAATGAATATCGATGATAAAGTTTGTCAGAAACGAAAATACAATGAAGAAAAGTGGAATAAAAATGAGCAAAAGAAGCAACGGAATTCTGGAGAAGCGTATGTTTCTGCAGGAATATCTCAAGTTGTTGTGCCATGTCGGGAAAATCCTTTAGAGGTGTGTATTACGGTTATGTTAATCATAATGTTTTGTGACACAATATTGTTCAATTAGTATTCACTATTACAAAATGTGTGGTATGTACTACGCATGGACTGGTAAACTAGGTTTTAATGGAAGGATGGATAAAAATATTGAAATGGGGCTTAATATCTCGAAAGATTAGGTTTTAATAAACTATAACATACACAAATGAACAATGATAGTCTATATTAAGGTATCATATCCAGCATTCGCCTGGAGTGAGTTCGGTAAACCATAAAATAAAATAGAAATCAGGATTATTGGAACAGGGAATTTAACTCACGTCCTCCCGAATACGAATCTAAAGTACTAACCACACTATCTTGCTATGTGATTCTGCATCTAGGATATGTTTAAAAATATACATAATTCTTGCTACAGTGAGACATGTTGGTGGAAAGAGCTTCAATGTCCTGTGTAATATTGTAAGGCGTGGAATAATTGTGAGCTTGAGAAATGTTACACATAAGTCGGATTGGTTCTGTATATACGGAATACGCAATCACCAAAACTTGTGCTTCATGCTATATAAAAGGAATATGTTTTTCTTCGTATAGAGCTGCTGCGCGTGTGCTGGTATGAAATAAGTCACTTTTCCTTCCCTTACCATGATTCACACTGATACATCACATGGTCACCCAAGTTCAGACTTATTCCGCGAATCGGTAGTATAGTAATAAAAGCAATTTTGTCAACTGGTATGCTATTTTGTTGTAATATAGAATCACTGCCCCGTGTTACTATAGTAATATTTTTGTCCGTAGGTGAGCTGCAAGTGCAAGCTGTCATGTAGAACATTGCGTCTAGATTACCGCAATGAGCTGTTCAGCCAGTTTCAAGCGCTTCCAGATTATGAGAAGCAGCAGGACTTTTGGGCACGGTCTATTCACCCTCAAATAACTAAGAGAAGGAGACATGGTACGTATAATCATCCAGGAGAAAGTAGGATGCAACATACATTCACTTACTTCCTGCCACTACCATGGGGTTCTGAAGTGAGAGTGAGCTTGAAGGTGTTTTGTAATTATTTTGGAGTCACACCACGACGAATCCAGTTGTTAGAAAGGAAGATATTAACGGGAGTCGTGTACTTCAAGGATAAGAGAGGGGGTGCACGTACTGCCAAGACAAATGAAGAGTGGAAGAAGGAAGATGTTGATCATGTTGCATCTTTCCCAACCATGGAGAGCCATTATTCAAGAAAGAAATTTAGTAAACGTTTTCTTAGTACTGATTTAAATGTTAGCCGCATGTACCGTGCATTCATTGAAACGAATTGCTCAAATTATGCAGTGCGTCCTGTTTCCCGGCAGTGGTACCATGAGTTTTTTTTAAACCAACTTCAACTTAGCCTTTGGTGCTTTGCGGGTAGATACTTGCTCCACTTGCGATGAACTAGCAATGCGAATAAAATATGGGGACAGGGAAGCTTCCGTAACGCAAGATCTGCATCATCGCAAGACTGGTGTGCTGTAAAAAGTATGAAAACTGATTGTGAAAATGCCCAAGAATCAGACGCATACGTTGTTTCTATTGATATGCAGCAGCAAATGTATCTTCCTCAGTTAACTCACTCTGAAATGTATTATTCCAGGCAGATAGCATGTCAGAATCTCTGTATACATGACTCGGTCAAAAGACGAGGCAACATGTGTGCGTGGACTGAAAATGTCGGAGGCAGAGGGTCATTGGAAATTGCCCATTGTCTTTACACATACGTGACAACTGAAGTTCAGACACAGAAACGTAAGTTAGTTTTGTTATCAGATAATTGCGCAGGTCAAAACAAGAATCAGACTATACTTTCTATGTATCTGACGTTGCTGTCAAACGGAATTTTTACAGAGATCATACACAAATTCCCAGTGAAAGGCCATACATTTTTGAACTGCGATCGAGAATTTGTTGTCATTGAGCGGCGCAGGAAACGATGCACAGCTTTCACGTTGATGGATATTGTTAAAATTATTGCTGAATCAGTTATGTTATGACAGAATTCGTTGATTTCAAGACTTTGGCTCACCAAAAGCTCTCCACTACAAAACTGAAAAAATCTTCCGCATCTTAGATAAAATTATCTTCGGAATGATTTGGTGATGTCTCCATAGCAACAAGTCACAGTGATATTGCTGTGTGGTCGGATCCTATTAGTATCTTGAAACCGGGAGTCACATCAACAGATTTCCAAAAATTTCCGTTGGTTGCATCCAGAACTAGATCAGGCCTACCTGACATCAGGAAACAAGACATCAGGAACATGTTGAACTTCGTTACTGGCTATGCAAGGGAGTATTTAATATATGTCCTGAACGAACGTCTGGACGTTGCGCTTCAAACCCAGCGAGTGTGTGCAAGTACTCAGTGAACTAACCATGTTAATTTTTGGAACATTTTCATGGCTTAAAATCTAGACGCACATTATAATTTTGTCAGATACTCTTAAAAATACTACAACTGATGCCAAGTATTGTTGCATGCATAC